>JARQOD010000629.1:0-134924 GCA_033576555.1 Oophaga sylvatica
ATTCTGTGACATGCAAACAGATCAAAAACAGCCCGACAGAGTGGGATCCCACCTATCGCCTTTTTACTAACCTCATTTACTCACCCCCTTCGTCAGCTCCAGGCCTTTAAACGTGACAGGCATCAGATCACACAAACACAGAGTTGGGGTCCAGCACCTACCCCCTTTTTACTAACCTCAGTGACCCTCCCCAGCTTTTGTCACGCCAGGTCTTTTTCTGTGACAGGCATCAGAAACACACCCAAACGAAGAGTGGGAACCAGCCCCCCTATCGCCTTTTTTTTCTAACCTTATGACGTCACCCCTTTTTGTCACTGTCAGGGCTTTTTCTGTGACAGGGCCTCAATCAAACAGCTGACAGAGTGGGGTCCAGCAAAACCCATCGCCTTTTTTTAAATAACCCAGTGACGTCACACTTCTGTTTAGCTGGCCCGGTCTTATTCTGTGACAGTGCATCCAAACCCCACAGCTGACAAGTGGGATCCAGCACCTAACGCCTTTTACTAACCTCAATGACGTCAAAAGCTTCTGTCACTGCCCGGGCTTAAATTTTGTGACAGTGCCATCAATCCCCACAGCTGGGCAAGGGGAACCAGCACCAATTTGCCTTTTTTCTAAGCCATTTACGTCACAGCTTCTGTCACTGCCAGGTCTTATTCTGTGACAGTGCATCAGATTTACAAAAGCTGACAGAGTGGGATCCAGCACCAAACACCTTTTTTCTAACCCATGACGTCACAGCTTCGCGCTGCCAGGGCTTTTTCTGTTTACAGTGCACAAAACACACACGGGCAGAAATGGGTTTCCCCCCCCCCTAACGCCCCTTTTACTAACCTCAAGGGCTCACAGCTTCCGGGCAGCTCCCCGGTCTTATTTTTGTGACGTGCATCAATCACACAGCTGACAAGTGGGACCACACCTATCCCCCCTTTTTACAAAACCCCAGTGACTCCCCCCGCTTCTTTTCCCCTCCAGGTCTTTTTCTTGACAGTGCAACAGATCAACAGCTGAAGAGTGTTTTCCCCCCTATCCCTTTTTTCTAACCCCATGCTCACCTTTTTCAGTCCAGGTCTATTCTGTCATGCATCAGACACACATGACAGGTGGGATCCAGCCCATCGCCTTTTTACTAACCTCATACGTCACAGCTTCTGTCACTCCAGGTCTTATTCTGTGCAGTCATCAACACACAGCTGACAGAGGGGCCGCCCTATCGCCTTTTACTAAACCTATGACCACCGCTTCTTCACGCAGGTCTTTTCGTGACAGTGCATCAGATCACACAGTGACAGAGTGGGATCCAGCACCTTCGCCCTTTTTTCTAACCCAGTGACGTCACGCTTTGTCAGCGCCAGGTCTTATTCTGTGACAGTGCTCAAACACCAGCTACAGAGTGGGGTCCAGCACCTATCGCCTTTTTTCTAACCTCATGACGTCACCGCTTCTGCAGCTGCCAGGGCTTATTTTGTACAGTCATCAATCACCAGCTACAGAGGGGATCCAGCACCTATCGCCTTTTTTACTAACCTAGTGACGTCACGCTTTGTCAGCTGCAGGTCTTATTCTTTGGGCAGTGATCAGATCACACAGCGACAGAGTGGGGTCCGCAAACCCATCGCCTTTTTACTAACCCCCCAGTATCAAACCCCTTCTGTCCCGCTTTCCAGGTCTTATTTTTGTGACAGGGGCATCAGAACACACAGCTGACAGAGTGGGATCCAGCCCCTTTTCGCCTTTTTTTTAACCTCAGTACGTCACCGGTTTTTGTCAGCTGCCAGGTCTTTTTTCCCGTGAAAAGTGCAACAATCAAAAACAGTGACGAAATGGGATCCCGCACCTATCCCTTTTACTTTAAACCCCAGTGACTCACACTTCTGTCAGCTTCCCCGGGCCCTTTTTCTGTGACGGCACAGGGTCCCCCACACTAAAAGTGGGATCCCGCACCCTATCGCCTTTTTATAAAACCCCAGGGGACCTTTACCGCTTCTGGGCAGTGCCAAGGGCTTATTCTGTGACAGGGATCAGAAACACAGCTGACAGGGTGGGATCCAGCACCCATCGCCTTTTTTTCTAACCTCAGTGACGTTTACCGCTTATGTCAGGGTGCCAAGGGGCTTATTTTGTGACAGTGATCAATACACAGCTGACAAGTGGGATCCAGACCTACGTTTTTTTACTAACCCAGTGACGTCCCCGTTCGTCACGCCAGGTCTTATTCTGTACAGTGCATCGATCACACAGCTGCAGAGGGGTCCAGCACCTGTCGTTTTTTTAAAACCCCTCATGATGTCACCTCTCGTCACTGCCAGTCTTATTCTGGGGCTGCATCAATCCACAGCTGACAGAGTGGGATCCAGCCCCTATCGCCTTTTTATAACCTCAGTGACGTCCCCCCGCTTTGTCAGCGCCGGGTCTTTTCGTGACAGTGCATCAATCACACAGCTGAAGAGTGGGATCCAGCCCCTATGCCTTTTTACAAACCTCAGTGACGTCCCCGTTATGTCACTCCCAGGTCTTTTCGGGACAGTCATCAGATCACACACTGACAGAGGGGGATCCAGCACCTTCGCCTTTTTTCTAACCTCAGTGACGTCACCGCTTCTGTCAGCCCGGGTCTTATTCTGTGCAGTCATCAGATCACACAGCGACGAGTGGGATCCAACTACGCCTTTTTACAAACCCTCAGTGACTCACCGTTTCTGCAGCGCCGGGGCAAATTTCTTCATGCTCAGATCACACCTGACAGAGTGGGATCCAGCACCTATCCCCTTTTTTACAAACCTCTGACGAACCGTTTATGTCACTCCCAGTTTATTCTGTGACAGTGCATCAGATCCCCCTGACAGAGTGGGACCCAAACACCTATCGTTTTTTTAACAAACCCTCAGTGACGTCACCCGTTTCTGTCAGCTGCCCCAGGTCTTATTCTGTGCATGCATAGATCACACAGCTAACAAGGGATCCGCACCTATCCCTTTTTTTTAACCTCAGTGACGTCCCCGCTTCTGTCAGCTCCCAGGTCTTTTCTTTGTGTGCCCTGGTTTTTAAAGCCACCAGTACCCTGAAGTGGTGGCGAGACAGCGTTTAATGCTAAATATCCATTCACTAAAACATATACTAACACACCCTTATTGTAGTGCAGTTTACTTTGGGGGAGTGGTCAAGTGTATGTTTTGGGTATTTTTATCGTGCCGTTTTCAGGGGAGAAGGTCGGGGAAGTCTGTGCCTGGTTTTCAGGGAGAGAAGACGTTGGAGGGGGGAAGCAGTCCAGATTGCTTACTTCATTGGGAAAGTGGAGTCTAGTACAGGTGTTTGATTCACCTCGCTAGTCAACGTACCTAAACAGAATACTTTTGGAAGGAAAAGAAGAATTTAGTGCGAAAGCTTCAGCATCCTTCTAAAGGACAGTGAATTCAGAGACGTGCTCCGCCATTGAAACTGGCTTTAACAAACTTTGAAGTAAGGAAAAGAAAAAGTGACTCCCGACCCTTGGCTATTTGAGTCTTATGCCCCAGCGGGGACAAGGCAAAGGCACAGTGGTTTATTGGAATATGCTTACGGATTAAAGAATCCTGCACATTGCAACCGCCCACGGGGGCCCGAAGGGTCACTTTTTTACATGCTAGGGGGTAAGAAAACCGGGAATTTACCGGACCTTGGGTCGGGGCAAAAAAAGCCCCTTATAGTCAGTACGAACGATCAGGGGAAAGGAACTTTGAGTAAAGCGAAGACAAAAGAAAGGGACCTAGTTTCATAATTGAAGGCTTCAACCAAAACTGACTGGGCAGTACATAATTTTTGCGGGAGTTATTGAGGGAACTACGTTTCAGTGGTTGTACTCATTGTGTGGGGAAAAAGAAAAGGGGGCCCCCCTAACTTGTCCATGCTGTCCAAGATACACTCTCCTTGGATCAGCCCCCGGGGGACCTCCCTGAACATTTTACAAGAAAAGGTATGGAAAAGAACTGACCGTGTGGACTGATTATTTTGCATCCTTTCACAATCCCTACCTAAATCCCACCTGAGGGAAGGCCCCCCGTAGGGGGCCCCCCATCTAGCTGCCCCACCATCCCTCAGAATCTACGCAGCGCTGGTACATATTACCAAAATACTACAGGGGGCGCACGAACGTATAAAAACCCACCCCCGTAAATTAAATTCCCCCAAAATACCCAAAACCGCCCGGCCCCAGACCGACCACTACCTGGACAAAATCCCATACTTTCCATGGGTCGCTCGAGACCCCCTTGCCCTGGTAACCCACAATTGTGGTGGGGGGGGACACAAAAACTTGGCGACGAACAGGAGCGAAAAAACCAAATTGCAGCCCCGCGTGCCTAAGAATTGTTTTTGGAAAAAGGGTGTTTGCACTTTTGGCGCCCCAAAAACGCCATTTTTGTCGCCAAATTTTGCGCCCCCGGGGGCTGGAGAAAAAGGGGGCTGCCTTCGTGGGGGTCTACCCCCCCGTGGGCGAAAAAAAATGTGCCCTCTCAAAGTGTTTTACAACATGCGATCCTCCCACAGCAAAAAGGGGGTCCGCCCCTCTTTACCTTCTTGCGAGGGGGAGGAACGCAAAAACCCCCCCTCCCGGAAGAGACCGGAGTCCTGCAGGAAGAAAAAATCTTCTGGAACACAGGAACAGGACGTGTCGGCCCAGCAGGGAAACGGAGGAAGGCAGGCCCCCGTGCCCCACCAAGCTGCCACCCATCGGAGTTTTCCGGGGTTCCCACCTGCAACAGGCGTTGCTAGAGTTTTCAAGAAAAAAATGCACGCCTGAAAAAATGTCCGCCCCAAACCGGGTTTTGAAAAAATCGAGAGACCCCGGCACCCGGAGCAGCGGAGGCTGGGGGACAGGGTGATCTCTCCCCTCAACGCCCCCCCACGATTCCAGATCCCGAAAGCGCTCCCCCAAGGGCGAAGGAGAAACCCGGGAGGCGCCCCCAAAATACCCACCTGACCACCGGGAAGGTGAGGCGAAGGAGGTTAGGAGGTACCGCCAATTCCGGAAGCCCGCCCGGCCCCAAAAGGGGGCAGCAGATGATCGGGGCCCCGGGAGGACCCGGGGGGGTCCCCTCCCCATACCAATTTGGACTGGGACGAATGGCACGCCTGGATCGTCGCCATACCCCCAGTGGAACAAGAATGGGAGTCGTGAGGGGGAAAAAAGAAACGCCGCAAGAAGAGCGGGAAGCTCAGCGGGAAACCCTCAGCGCAATATGCAAGCTGACGCGGCAAAGGAGTGTCCGGAGAGATAAAGTACCCGAGGGAAACCCCGGGCGGCAGGGGTGTGCTGAGTTTCCCGTCCGAAGGGGTGGGGCTTTTTCCGTGAACCCCGGGCCTCTTTCCCGGGGGGGCTTTGTCACAGGCGTGAGTAGAATCCCACCGCCCCAAGGCCATCCCGGGGGGACTTTTGCAAAGGAGAAAGTCACTACACACGCCGGGGAAAAGGGATGGTATCCCCTTTAAAGCCCCCTCCGTACCCCCTTTCCCCCACCAGGTACCGACCAGACCGCAGCGTCCCCGTCTCTAGATCAAGCAGTAACCCGGGCCGGCCCCCGCATCGCCCCCCGCAAATTTATCGCAACTACGACCCCGAATTCATCGCAAATTTTAAATCAAAACTTCATCGCAAATGCGACCCAGTCCAATGCAATCCATGACCGGTCCATACGTTAATGTGATTTAAACCAATCGGTGTCACGGAAGAAAAGTCCCCGTTGCGCCCTAGGTTTCCACAAGAATGTGGCGACCCAGACTCTAATCGCAGCACAATTTGTAGCCCGGGGATCTAGGGGCCCATTGCATTTTTCCCAGCCCCCGGGGTTGGAAAAGTATTGGAAAATATATTAGAAATGAAAAAAAATAAGTAAAGAAAAATTTGGGAATCCCTATAGGGGCTACCATAATAAAAAATTTTAAAATGTTTTAAATTTTTTACAGGTTTAAAAATATAGGTTATAGTGTTATATATATTTTGCAAACCCTAAATTCCCCCGGTGGGTAACCAGAAAAATTTTTCACTTTAGTATAATATTTATATTAATATATTCTTTGGTTTTACAATGGGCTTGGGGGTTGAGGACGTCCAACCCGGGAACTTACTTTAAATATTGCGTTCGGGCCTTTTCTTGGTTTACTAAAAACCCCTACAACTACCCCTGAAAACAAAAAACCCCTGTGGTGTGCACGAGGAGGTCTGCATTTGGATGTCCTGAGCCCCCCCAGGACCCCACGTTGAAGGGTTTTTGCGGCCTTTACAAGAAAATTGTTATTTATTGAAGTATTTAATATTATATTTCATAAAGTTGTAAGTTCAAGATATTCTCACCCCCCCGGGGGGCGAACCAATGTTAAAATTTTTTAATGTTTATTTTTCATAAACAAAATGTCGCTTTTGTATTTTCAGCCCGGGGGTGCTGTCTTTTTTCCATGGGGGAAGTGTAGCCCCGGGGTTAGCACACGAGTACCCTGGGGAGTGTGTGCGAACAGCATTTAATGCTAAATTTCCATTCACTCAACATATACTAACAACCCTTAGTTGTGCAGTTTACTCTTAGGAGTGGTCAAGGTGTTTGTTGGAGTGATTTTTTGCGTGTCCCGACTTCAGGGGGAGAGGTCAGGAGGAGCTTCCCTGGCTTCAAGAGAAAAGACTAGGGGGGGAAAAGCAGTCCAATTGCTCATCTTCAGTTCGAAAGTGGGTCAGTACAGGGGTTTGTTTCACCTCACCTAGTCAGAGCTGTACCTCAACAGAATAATGGAAGGAAAGAAAAAGTTTAGTGCAGAATCTCAGCTCCTTTTAAAGGCGTTTAAAGGGTTTAAGACGTCTCCGCCTATTTAAACTGAGCTCTGAACTAACTTTGAATAAAAAAGAAAGAAGTGAACTCTCGGGCCCTTGGGAGTTTGAGGCTATGTTACCACGAGGACAAGGCGAAAGCCAGTGGTTTTTTGGGAAAAAGGGTTTTGGATTGAAGAATCCCGACATTGCAACCCGGGCACGGGACCGAAGGATCCCATTGTTACCATATGGTAAGAAAACCAGAATTTACCGGACCTTAGGTCGCGGCAAACAACCCCTTTATTTACGAACTGGAGTCAGGTGGAATGGGGAAATTTGAGTAAGCGCAACAAAGCAAGGACCATTTCATCAATTGGAAAGGGTTTAAACAAAACTGCGGGCTACAGCTATAGTTTAGCTGGGGTTATTGAGGGAACAACCTTCAGGTGGTTGTACCATTGTGTGTGGAAAGTAAAGGGCCCCCAATTTTCCAGCGCTGCTCAAAATACACCCCTTTTACACCCCCCGAGACCTGCCGAAATCTTACAAGTAAAGGGAGGGAAAGCCTGACCGTGTGGACGGTTTTTTATTGCATGCCGCAAATCCCTACCTAACTACCCACCCAGGAAATCCCCTGTAGGGGACCCGACATCTACGCCTCACCCCCACCCTCAGAGTCACAACCTGGTACATATTACCAGAATACACAGGGGCGTCACGAACTGTATATAAACCATCCCCCGAAAAAATACCCCCCCCAACAACCCAGACCCCCCGGGCCACAGACCGAGCCCCAGTACCCTTTTACAAAAACCCCCTAGACTTCCTGGGGGTCGGCGCTGAGTACCCATTGCCCTGGTAACCCCAATTGTGGTGGCGGGTCCCACCCCAAAAACCTGGCTCGGGGACTAACCTTAGAGAAAAAAGGGAATAAAACTTTTAAACTTTAGTTTTGAGTCTTTTTTTCTAAGAAAAATTTTTTTTAAAAATTTTTTTTTTTTGGGGGTTTAAAACGGTGTTACCCGGGCCCTTATAGTCTTTTTGTAAAACGAATTTCCCCCTTTTGGGGTGTCGGACCCTTAGGCTTTTACGGGCGGATGGGGAAAAAGGGAGGGGGGGGACCCGAACCATTATCATAATGGTTGGTTAAAAAAGGGGTCAGGGCCCCCGTTTTTCCTGTTTGAACAACCTCTTAAACCTGGTTGCCTTTTGGTTGGAAATCAATTTTACCCCCCCTTTTTCATACATTTTGAAATTTTGGCCTTTTTAAAATTTCGAAGTTAAAAATATTGACGGGTGAATTTTCATGCCAAAAAATTTCTCCAATACCCCCCCCCCGGGTCCTTTGGGGGCGGGTTTTCCCAAACTACACAACCCCAATTTTTTCCCCCAACAAAAAAAGGTTGCCAAAAAGCCCTTAATTACTTTCGAAAAATTTTTCACCCCAAAAAAAGGGGCCGGCCCGTTCACGGGAAAAACAAGATGGGTTGTACCAAATTCCGGGGCCCCCGGGGGGGCTTTTCCCCCCCCGGGGCCCCTACGGGGAAAATTTTTATGCCTATTTTTGTGCCCCAGCCCCGGGTTTTGCTGAAAAATTAAAATCGGAGGGA
Source organism: Oophaga sylvatica (assembly GCA_033576555.1). Lineage (NCBI taxonomy): Eukaryota > Metazoa > Chordata > Amphibia > Anura > Dendrobatidae > Oophaga > Oophaga sylvatica. The sequence continues at coordinate 8,386 of JARQOD010000629.1, forward strand.
AATCCCGGCGGGGTTTTGTTCGATTTGTAATACAACTCAGGGGAATACCCCTTTGGGACCAGTTTTTCTGGGTTTTGAAAATAAAAACGGGGGAAAATTTTTCCATTTTCTCCTTTGGATCCGTCTGATGCGGCTTTTCGGGGGGGGGTAACCACCCCCGTTTTTTTCCCACCCCCTTTTTCCCTTGTGATTTTCCCGTTTTTGGGGGGCCCCCTTTTTAGGCTTTTGTAAAGGGGGAGGGGGACCCCAGACAAAAGTTTTTTCTCAAAGAGGACAGTTGGGGAAATTCCCCCCTTGAAGAAAAAATCCCAAAATTTTTAACCCTTGGTTTACAAACCTGGGAGAGTTTTCACCCCCTTCCTCACCCTTTCGGGAGGGGGTTTTTTCGTTAAAGGGGTTTTCTTTTTTTTTTTAATTTCGGCTAACCTTTTTCCCCATTTTACTAAGTGCCCCCTTTTTGCAAGGGATCCTATACCCTTCCCCCCTCCAAGGAGCTTTTTGGGCATCAGGCCTTCGGTGGGAATACATAGGAACATTTTTATTTTGGGGTTTTCCTACCCCAGGGTTTTGGGACCCCCGTTGGAAAACCCCGTTTAAATTGGCAGCCCCAAAAAGCAAGGGGGGGTTTTTCAAAACCTTTTATAAAACCTCAGTGGGTCCCTTTTCAGCCCCCCTTTTTTGGGAGTTTTGGGATTTTTTGAGGGAGGGGTGTAAGGGGCCCATCCCCTTTAACCCCTTTTAATCCCTTTCCCTGCAATTGGCCAAAGCTATTTTTTAATCCGGTCCGGAAAAGGGGGGGATAAAAAAAATTTTTTCCCAAAGGCTATTCCTTCACTTCCCCAGTGCCGGGGGTTTTCTTTTGAAAAAAAAAGGGGGCAAGGGGGTTTCCGCAATTTAATCGTTTTTCAACCTTCCCACCCCCTTTTCTGCCTTTCAAAAAATTTTTGGCGCAAAGTCCAAATTGACCAGGGGCGATATCTTTAAAAAAAAGGGGGGGGAAAAGGGTAAAAAAACGGCTTTCACCCGGAGGGATTTTTAAAAAACTATCATCCTTTTTTTAAGACCAGAAAATTTCCCTTTTTTTAAAAAAATTTTTCCCCTTTGGGGTTTTTGGGTTTATTTGGGACGTTTTTTAAAACCCCGACTTGATCACAACGGGGATTTTTTAAATTTGGGGAAAAATCTTACGAAAATTTAAATGTGATTTGCCAACAAATTTAAATTTTGGTTTTTTGGGACCCCTTTTCCCCCGGGGAAAATGGGGTTTGCTTAAGGGATCACCGGGGATTGGGGAAAGGGGGTTTTTTGGTTTTTTCCCTCCGAAATTTTTTTTTAAATTTCTCACTTCGCCCCCCCTTTTTTCCTACAAAAAAAAGGGGGTTTTTCAAGGTGGACAAATTTTGCCAGCCTTTCCTTTTAAAAAATTTTTGCTCCCCCCCCTTTTTCCCCACCAGTCCCATCTATTTAAGGGGGAGGTCAGGGGGGGGGGGGCCCTTTTTCCCCGGGGGTTTCCCCCCTTTTAAAGGCTCCGGCTTTTTTTTTAAGTTTGTTCCCCCCCAAAAAGGTTTGTTTCCCCCTAGGCTTTCCCCTTTTCTTTTGAAGAAGGCTATTTTTGGGGGGACCCCCCTTTTCCCTTTTTAACGAACAAGCCTTTTTTTTTAACCGCTAACGTCAACCGCCTCAGGCCCCTTTTTTTCCGTTTTTTTTTGCGTTTTACCCGGGGGTCAAGTTTTGGGCTATGCCTTTTCCTTTCCCCAGGGGGGGGAAAGGTCCCCGGGTCTATCCGGGGGGTTTTTTGGGGGTTTTTTTTTCCGGGGGGGGGGAAAGGCCAACCCCCTCGGGCCCCAGCTGTTTGCCCAATTGTGAGCAAAATTAAGGGGCAACAAAGTCAGCAACCCTACTATTAGACCCCCCCCTTTTTTTTTTTTTTTTTTTTTTTTTTTCCCCCAAAAAAAAATTTTTTCCCCTGTTTTTTTTCCCCTCAAAAACCCCCCATCCCGTGTTGGGACCCTTTTCCCCGAAATTTCCGGGGGCCCCCATGGTCTTTTTAAAAGGGTTTCTTCAAAAACCCCCCGGGGGGAAATCTTCTAGGGGTGGACAGGTTTTCATAAAAGGCAATTTTTTGTTTCCTTTTTGGGGAGGTTTTTAAGGGTCTTTGCTTAGGGGGGGCCCTGATGTGGTCGGGGGGGTTTTTTTTTCCCAAAAATTTAAAGGGCTTTTTTTTACGGGGGGGAAGTTTTTGGCTTTTCACCCGGGGACAGGTCGACAAGGGGAATCGAGTTGGACTTTTTTTTTTCCCCGGAAAAAAAGGGGGTTTTTCTTTTTTTATTTTCGTTTCCCCAAAGGCAAATTAATTTTTTTTTTTTTTCCCCCCTTTTTTTTTTAAAGGGGGGGTTCGGGGCCTGGGGGGGAACTTTTCCCCCGCCTTGCTTCTTTAAAAAGGGTTTTAATTGAGGTTAAAACCGTTACAATTTGGGCTGATGGGGAAGGGCCAATCTGTAACGTTCGGATGGTTTCACCAAAAAAAACAAACCCCTTTAAAACTGGGGTAGTTAGGCCCGAGGTCACCCCCTAATTTAACCGGGCTTTTCTCGGCCCCCCCCCCTTTTTTAAAAAATTTAAAGTTCCACTCTTCAAAATTTGGAAACCCTTATACCCCCTTCCCCCCCGGTTTCAAGGTCTTGGTTTTTAAAATTTCAAAATTTCCCCAAATCCCCTCCCCCATAGGGCGGAGGGGGGTCCAAAAAGGGAGGGGGTTCCCTTTTTCTGTTTTCGAACTTTGGGGACCCCACAAATCCCCGGGGGCCGGCCCCTAGGGTGGGCCCCTTAAAGGGGGGTCTGTCTGTGTGCATTTTTTTCCCCCCTTTTTTTTCCCTCCGGGTTTTTTGGTTTTTTGGGAGAAGGATTTTCTGTCTGGTGGGGGGTTTTTTTTCCCCCGCTGCAATTGATTATTGTTGATTTTTCCTTTAAATTCCGGGTTTTTGGGGGTTCCAGTGAAACCTTCATGCAGACCAAAAAGGGAATAATTGTATAGTTTAGTTGTGATTTGTTGTTCAAAGCTCAAATTTGGTTAGGTTTATTTCCCAGACCATTTATTTCCTTTGGTTTTGATGTGTATGCAAGGGTTTTTATCCTGTCTTCTTTTTATGTCTAATCTGTGTATTTAGCTGAATAGCCCAACCTTTGGTTGGGAGTCAGGATCCTCTTAGGACGTTTTCAGGGGTTTAGGGTCGATAGGGACAGGGGTTTGGGTTGGGAGACTTGGGCCTCGAACCTTATCAACTCCAAGGTGAGGATTTGTTTTAAACCCCCCTTTTGGGTAGGTTTGATCCCCTCCCCCTCTTTTCCCGTTTTAGCTCATCAATCCCAAAATTAACCCCGAGTTCACAGATATCGGCAGGTAAAAACTATTTTTTACTTACAGCGATTCTATACTAGTTTTTTTATGATGTTTGTTCCTGTTTAATAGTTTATGCATTGATACATACATTAGACGCGGACATTTTTTTGCCTATTAATTTTGGTAAAAAGGAACTGTTTTTCGTATTTTCGATTTTACCCATTTTTTTTTCAAAAATTTTTTCCCCCTCACCGGTGAAAAGGGGGGGGGCCCCAAAAGGCACGGGGTTGCCGGGCACCCCCCAAAAATTTACCCGGGGGCCCGGTCCTTGAGGCGGGAAATGAAAGTTCTCACCGCCAGGGGCAAAGGGGCCTTTTCCCCCCCTGTCTGGACCTCAGCCTTTGAAAGAGGTAGGCTCGAAAATTTAAAGGGGCACCAACTGTTCGAGCAACCCAGACACGGCCCCCGCAGGTGCCCCAAAAAACCCCTTGGCTGTATGAGGATTGGAGGTGGAGCCCTCACTGGTCCGGTGGGTCCCCTCCCTGCCCCTAACGCCCCATACTCCGGAGCGAAATGGGGGTCCCTAGAAGGGCGAGCCAACACCCCCCGGGGAAACGGGGAAAATGTCTCCTTCTGTACTCAATGCGAAAACCAAAAAGTGTGTGGTAATAGGACAGTTAGCGGGGGGTGGAGGAGAAATAGAGTTGCCCCGCCGAAGGTCCGGTACCTGCGATTTCTTAAGCTAAGGATCTTGAGGACCCACGAAACAATCTCCGGGGCATTTTTTGTCCCCCAAAGACCAGGGGAAGCATAGGGACTACATGCCACTACAGGGGGCCTTTGGGGTAAACAAACATTTAATGCAAGTGCCTTGAGAAAGCAAAAGTTTAAAAAACAAGTACGGGGGTGAGGGCTCCCCCGGAAGGAGGAGTAAACTGGGGGTCGGATCTCCCCAAATTGCCATTTTTTTGATGCCCCAAAGGCAAAACCATTTTAAAAACTGGGACCCTTGGAAAACTTGTGGCAAACAATAAAACCCCTTGAAAACCCCTCTAAAGGGGAGTACCCCCTTTTTTCCCCCATGCGAACTAAAACGCAGTGGCCCCCCCTTGATTAATGTTGCGCCAGAAAAGTGCGCCAGCTGATAAGAAAAACCTTTCCACTGTAAGAATGCCTGCAACGCAAAGAAAAAGGGAAAAATCCTACACCATGTCCGGGGTTTTTTTTGGATAACCGGGGAAATGGAGGACGTCGCCTCCCCCGGGGGGGACCACGCCCCCCAGGGGTTGTTTAAACCCCCATCCGGGCCCCAGAGACATTTTCGCCCCCGGGGGGGTTTTTTCAACCAAAAATTTTTATTTTTCACAATGTCCCCTTTAAACGACGTCCGGGCAAGGGGCCAACCCCCAGGGTAGACCACAGGCCCCTTAATGGAAAGCGTTCGGGGTGGCGCCCTAAACCTGTCCCAATTCTGAGGTTGCAATTTTTGCCGTGTGGAAACATGGGGGGTCCAGGTACCATCATACCCTGATGCCTTTAATAAAAATTTTGGTCCAGGAAGTCTCCAGCCCCCGAGCCCGATTTAAAAGTGACGCCACTAATGGTTTCCCTGTTGAAGTACTTGGAGCCAAAAATTTTGGACGTAAAATGGGCAAGTGGGACGGGAAGGTCGGGACTTCTGTAGTAGGACTGTAAATGGGGGGAAATGGCCCCCTTAAATGTGATATTAGGACTAAAATTAAACATAACTGTTGGGAGAAAAGTTTTTTGTTTTTTGCTCAACAGCCGCTGAAGTTGCCAAGCCCAAAGCAGAAGGGAGTGTCCAGAGGGAGATCCGGGGCCTATGTCCAGCACAAGCGAAAGTTAAGGGATTTTTTGGTGAAATCGGTTTAATGTTCGGGGGCCGGACCCGAATCCCCCTTGTAATACCCCCCATGAAGTGAAAAATTAAAAATGGGGGGCCCCCCCGAGCAGCCATAGGTCCCCGAGAGGACAGAACTAACCCCAAGCATTTGTAAGCCCCATCGTCAGAGCACAAAACCCACATCTTAACTGCTAGAGGGGTTTTTTGGGGAAGTAATAAAATGGGAGAGTAACCAGTAAAACTTCTCAACTGGGGAGACGATTAAGTAAATCTACCACGTTATGCCACAGTTTGCTAAATTACATGCCGTAGATAAACAATTCTATCCTCACAACCGAGGGTCCTTGCCTCCCGCCAACAGCGGGTGGATAATGATCCGGGCAACCCCGGGGTAGCGGGATTGGTGTCACAGCTTCATTAGGGGGCAGACACCACTTCCATCCCCCCCAGAAACAGGGGGGTACTACGGGGGGTTTAAAAAGAGTACGCACAAGTATTACAAAAAACCCACTTGACTTTGGGCGTTAAGGGGTACGGGGCTTCATATCCCTACAGGCAGTCATCCTCCCATAAAAGCGGGGGTTACCCCCCCCGCCTAAAACCCCCCCCAGCCCACATCAGAAAGTAAGGAAATTGGCGTGACATGAAGGAAGCCGGGGGTGATAAGGGTTAGTTTAGTCCCCTGGGCAGCCCTCTTTGTTCGTTAAGAAAAAGGATGGTAGCATGAAAGTGTTAGGGATTAACAGCAAGTAATCGCTAAAACATTAAAGAGCATTACCCCATTACCACGCATAGAGGAATCCTTAGCTGCTCTGGGAAAACGGCTAACCTTTTCTACCCTCGACCCTTAAAATAGTGGGTTTCTGGGGCAGGTACTGTGTTTGAGGAGGTCGGGAGGAAAAAACTGCCTTTCACCACCCCCAAGGGGCTCTCGGTTACAAATGCCTTTTTTGGCCTCAGCAGTGCCCCAGGGAACATTCCCAGAGAGTATGGGGATGTCCTGGGACATCTCAACTTTGAAACCCCGTTTGTTGCCCTGTACCTGGAACGCGGAGTTGTTTGTACCCAAAGAATTTGAAATATTTGAAAACACCTGGCCCCGAGGTTTTCGGTCACTTTCCAATTTGGGGATAAAACTGAAGCCCCTCAAAGTGCCATTGGACTGCGTACACACAAAAAACCCCTTTACCCATCTTTAAAAAAGCCAAGCGGGGGCCATGGAGCAACGTTTTGGGGGGGGCCCGGGTGTAAAAAATCAGTTTTCCTCAATAAGAGGGGCCTAAAAAGGGAACGCGGAGCCTTGTCCCCAAAAAACCCCATAATCCAACACGGAGGGAAAAATCAGATATCTGGGGAAAAAAACGAGTTACCGCGTTCCACCGAAATGGGGTGGGCCCCAAAAAAAAACCCCAGGGCTACAGAAAGGTGTGGTGAGATGTTAAAAACCCCTTTTTTCCCCCTCCAGCTGGAAGGAAAAATCGGACACCCCCCCAGGGGTCAGCCGGGCAAGGGCTGAAAAGGGGGGGAAGGTTCCTCCTTTTGGGGGAAAACCACCCCTACCCGCCCAAAACTCCTTGGGGAAAGAAGAAGGGCCCCTTTTTCATTACCCTGAGAAGTTGTGCAGGGGATACTCGACCCCCAAAGGGCCCCTGAGATGGTTTTTCAAAAGTGGGCCCCCCCAGACATCCAATGGTGTTTGAAACCAAAACCAACAAGCGGGGCACTTTGGGTGGAAAAAACTGGAGGGCCCGTTGAGGGGTCGGTTCATGGGGAGGGAGGCAGCTCCCTCAAAGTGGGGCCGGGGGAATGTGGGGCCCTTTCGGCCCCCAACGAAAAACTACTGTAGTCAGAAGGGACCCCTTTTTGCCTTTTCCGGACACTCTCCCCCTTTGGGGATCGGGCATTGGATCACGTAAAATTGGGCCCCAAGCAGGGGGGTTTTATTTCCCCGACCAGGGGGAACATATTCCAGGTTTTTTTGGGGGTCGCCCCCGTCAAAGTATGACAGCAGGGACAGCGCAAAAAACCTTCCCCAACAATTTTTTTCCCCCCCACGGATATCCCCGGGGGAGGGGCTGGACGAGGGCCCGCATTCGAACTGAAAATGTTTAAAGGGTTTTTTTCAATTGTATGGGTGTAAGAAGATCAGAAAGACCGTACCCCCCCAACCAATGGCCTTTGTGGGGGAAAAATGAATCACATTGTCCGAAATTTTCTAAAACGTACCACTGGGGAAAAAAAAATCGGGGGGCCCCCCCGCACCTGGGCCTGGTTGATTGTAAACCACATCCAGTAAATTTTCCCCCAAAAAACCCCCCTACCTTTTGAAAGCAAGACCCCCGGGAAAAGGGGGCCAATGGATTTGGAAAATTGGGGGGTTTTTAAAAAAGAGGGGGATGACGGCGAAAATTGGGGGAAAAAATCGACAAGAAAAATACCCGGAAGTAAAGCCCGTGGAAAAAACAGTCCCAATAAGGGGGGAGAAAAACAAGAGAAGAACTAACAAAAATGTTTCCCCTAAACCCCTTATGCCCGGGAAAAGTCTAAAAAAAAAAAAAAACACAATTGGATTCATGGGGAAAAGGGCCATATTCGTAAAAATTCCCAAATTGATAAAAAAAACCCTGTACCTCACAAGGAAAAAAAAAAAAACAATGAAAATGTGTCAGAGATCTAAAAAATTGTATCCGGGCCATTAAAACTTCGGAGAAAACCTTTGTTAACAAAAAAAGTAATGAAGGGGGCATAATACGGTTGGGGACTACCGGGGATTGGAAAGGGGGACGCTGTAACTTCCCCTTTCTGCGTTTTATAAACCCAAGGGAATCCTCACAGTCATCCCCAATTTGCCGTAGAGTTATTTCCAGAGAGACCTGTTCCCAGACCCCCCAAAAAGGACCCAAGAACGGCCCAAAAAAGCGCACCCAAGAAGTGGAAAAACCCCGGTAAGCAGCCGCATCCCCCGTCCCACTTCCCCGGTCCCAGGGGTGGGGTGTAAAAAATTTTTCCCTTTTCCCAAACAATAGGCTAGAACTAAACCTGTCCCCCCAGTAGGTCAAACGTTCACTAAAGGAAGTTTCCTTTGTTAAAAGGTAGTCCTATAAATTATTTCCCAGACCAAAAGGGGTTTCTGCTCGAAGAATTGTAAAAGTTTTACAAAGATTTTTGCACTTTAATAGAAGTTAAAGTATTATGTGATTTCTATTGATATTATTGAAATGTCATTTTACCATGCATGGACTGCGTGGCTGTGGACTGTGCCAGCCCAAGAACTTGTATTGTAAATAGTTTGCACTACGGTGCTACATCTTGGTTTTACACAAAGCCTTGAACTGCCTCTGAAGAAAAACCCGTATGGTGGGCCTAGAGTGAGGTCTGCAGTCAAAATGTCCTGCAGCCCACCCAGGACCCCACGTGGGAGGTTTTTGGTGCGGTCCTCCACAAGAATATTGTCTAGTATTTATGGAAATGTTTTGATACTTTGATACTTTTTATTTTTCTAATGTACAAATTGTAACGTTCAAGAAGTCTCACCTCCCGGATGGGAAGAGTTAAAAATGTATTATGTTTAACGCAAAAACAAAAATGTTTTCTTTTTCTCTTTACAGCCCGGGAGTGCTGTGTTTAACCAAGGGGGGATTGTGGCCCAGCTATGTCAGGCACACATAATCCAGGAAAATGCACAGGAAGGTAACCGCAAAAGCTTGATATCCATTCACTTCACTCACACTTTCAGACACACCCATCAGGGGTATAAGAGGGAGTGTCACGTAGCAGTCAGTCAGTCAAGCTCCGGGTGGCTCAGGAGTGAGTCATCCCCCAGATAAGTTTCCTGTCTGAGAAGAGCTCAGATGATTCAAGCTTCCTGTCTTAGGACAGTGCAGATCAGGTGTTCAGTGTTCAGTCAGCTTCCTGTCTTAGTACAGAGTAGTTCAGTGTCAGTCCAGTCTGGACTTGGAGGATACTGAGAGCTGATCAGTGAGCTCTGGAGAAAGCTGACATTTCCATCAAAGCTACAAGTGCTTATGTTAAGAGCGAGAGCAGGCGAAGGGCACAGTGGAAAGATAGATGCTAGTGCACCAGGTACGGATTACCTGCACAATTCACCGGACACCGGAGTCCGAGGCGTTGCTAGCGTTTCACGCCTAGTAACAAGATAACCGGAGGCTTTCTGGACTACAGGTCGCAGAAGGTAGCCCAAGCGCTGATACGTAAACGGAGTCAGGGGGAACAAGGACTTTTAGCAGGGCCCTGCATAGAGGGACTTTGTTCTTTTCCAACATCTGAGAATCAGAGACATAGAAGGCTCCACCACAATGTCAGCCGGCTTGGCAGCTATTGAGAAAAGCTGGAGATTGCAGAGTTAACTTCGCTTCATGCAAGTTTGGACTCAGATACATATGAAGTAAAGGAGGCCCTAACCTGCTCAGCGGTTAACCCGAATGTGCATTCTCCACCCCGACCACTCCCCGGGACCTGCCTGAAACACCTGCAAGTAAAGGTATGAAAAGAAGCTGCATTGTGTGTGACTGAATTCTTAACTACACCCTGCATCATCACCATAGACTTCCAGGGACCCATCTCACCTGGGGAGACTTACCACCCCAGCTGCCCCCATAACATCCCCTGCGAAGATCCTTATAGCAGCGCTGGTCCAATTAACCAGATACCACAGGTGGCGTCACGAACTACCTATCTTAATAATCCCCTGTAAATATCCCCCATTGAAAGAGCGCCCAGGGCCACGGACCGAGTCCCGCTGCCAGTGACGAATCCCATAGACTTTCATGGGCTCGGTGCCGAGTACCCCATAGCCCTGGAACCCACATCGCCTGGTGTGTGCGACTCAAGTGCATCAGATCACACAGCTGACAGAGTGGGATCCAGCACCTATCGCCTTTTTACTAACCTCAGTGACGTCACCGCTTCTGTCAGCTGCCAGGTCTTATTCTGTGACAGTGCATCAGATCACACAGCTGACAGAGTGGGATCCAGCACCTATCGCCTTTTTACTAACCTCAGTGACGTCACCGCTTCTGTCAGCTGCCAGGTCTTATTCTGTGACAGTGCATCAGATCACACAGCTGACATAGTGGATCCAGCACCTATCGCCTTTTACTAACCTCAGTGACGTCACCGCTTATGTCAGCTGCCAGGTCTTATTCTGTGACAGTGCATCAGATCACACAGCTGACAAGATGGGATCCAGCACCTATCGCCTTTTTTACTAACCTCAGTGACGTCACCGCTTCTGTCAGCTGCCAGTCTTATTCTGTGACAGTGCATCAGATCACACAGCTAACAGAGTGGATCCAGCACCTATCGCCTTTTTACTAACCTCAGTGACGTCACCGCTTCTGTCAGCTGGCAGGTCTTGTTCTGTGACAGTGCATCAGATCACACAGCTAACAGAGTGGGATCCAGCACCTATCGCCTTTTACTAACCTCAGTGACGTCACAGCTTCTGTCAGCTGCCAGGTCTTATTCTGTGACAGTGCATCAGATCACACAGCTGACAGAGTGGGATCCAGCACCTATCGCCTTTTTACTAACCTCAGTGACGTCACAGCTTCTGTCAGCTGCCAGGTCTTATTCTGTGACAGTGCATCAGATCACACAGCTGACAGAGTGGGATCCAGCACCTATCGCCTTTTACTAACCTCAGTGACGTCACAGCTTCTGTCAGCTGCCAGGTCTTATTCTGTGACAGTGCATCAGATCACACAGCTGACAGAGTGGGATCCAGCACCTATCGCCTTTTTACTAAGCTCAGTGACGTCACAGCTTCTGTCAGCTGCCAGGTCTTGTTCTGTGACAGTGCATCAGATCACACAGCTGACAGAGTGGGATCCCAGCACCTATCGCCTTTTTACTAACCTCAGTGACGTCACCGCTTCTGTCAGCTGCCAGGTCTTATTCTGTGACAGTGCATCAGATCACACAGCTGACAGAGTGGGATCCAGCACCTATCGCCTTTTTACTAACCTCAGTGACGTCACCGCTTCTGTCAGCTGCCAGGTCTTATTCTGTGACAGTGCATCAGATCACACAGCTGACAGAGTGGATCCAGCACCTATCGCCTTTTTTACTAACCTCAGTGACGTCACCCGCTTAGTCAGCTGCCAGGTCTTATTCTGTGACAGTGCATCAGATCACACAGCTGACAGAGTGGGATCCAGCACCTATCGCCTTTTTACTAACCTCAGTGACGTCACCGCTTATGTCAGCTGCCAGGTCTTATTCTGTGCAGTGCATCAGATCACACAGCTGACAGAGTGGGAATCCAGCACCTATCGCCTTTTTACTAACCTCAGTGACGTCACCGCTTCTGTCAGCTCCCAGGTCTTATTCTGTGCAGTGCATCAGATCACACAGCTGACAGAGTGGGATCCAGCACCTATTGCCTTTTTACTAACCTCAGTGACGTCACAGCTTCTGTCAGCTGCCAGGTCTTGTTCTGTGACAGTGTGTATCGACCCGCCACCACAATTGTGGATTACCCAGGGCAATGGGGGTACTCAGAGCCGAGCCCATGGAAGTCTATGGGGGTTTTGTCACAGGTAGCTGTGGCTCGGTCTGTGGCCCTGGCGGTCTGGCGTATGTGGGGATTATTTACAAGGGATTGATTTATGTACAGTTCGTGACGCCACTGTAGTATTCTGGTAATTAGTACCAGCGCTGCTGTAGATCCTTGAGGGGATGGTGAGGCAGCTAGATGTCGGGTCCCCTACAGGGGGACTGGTCCCTCAAAGTCTATGGGATTTGTGAAGTCGGGTGCAGATAAAGAACACAGTCTCACACGGTCAGCGTCTTTCCATACCTTTACTTGTAAGATGTTCAAGCAGGTCCCAGGGAGGCTGATCCAAGGAGAGTGTATCTTGAGACAGCACTGGACAAGTTAGGGGCCTCCTTTAACTCCAATAAAACGAGTACAAACCAGCCTGAAGCGTATTTCCCTCAAATCTCCAGCTAATCTTTAGCTGTACCTGCCCAGTCAGCTTAGTGTTAGGGGCCTTCCTGTGAAGGAGCTGAATTCTTATTTTGTCCTGCAGAACCCAAAGTCTTCACTCCCCCTGACCCCAGTTACGTACTGACTATAAGGGGCTTGTCTGCCGCGACCTAGGGTCCGGTAGATTCCTGGTTTTTCTTATCACTGTGCTTGAAACAACAGTGACCCCTTCGGTCCCCCAGTGACCGGGTGCAATGTGCTGGACTTCTTCAATCCGTAAGCACTAATCCTATAAATCCACTTGCCTTTCGCCTTGTCCACGCTGGTAACATAAGCACTCAAACTAGCCAAGGTCGAGCAGTCACTTCTTTCTTTTCCTTTCTACGAATTAGCCACAGATGCTCAGTTATCACAGGCAGGAGCACGTCTCTGAACCTGTACCGTCCTTTAGACAGGGATGCTGAAGACTTTCTGTACTAAAACTTCTTCTTTCCTTCAGTGTATGCTGAGGAGGTGATACAGCTCTGACTAGACTAAGGTGTATCCAGACACCTATACCAGACTCCACGATATGAACTGGTGATAAAGCAGGCTAGACTCCTTCCTCCCTCCAGACGTCTTCTCTCTCTGAAGTCTAGACACTCACTCAACACGTCCTCACTGTCCGAAGACAGGAACTAGACTAACTAAATCACTCTAACACATACCTTGACCACTCCCTCAAGAGTAAACTCCACTACCCTAGGGGTGTGTCTAGTATATGTCGAGTGAATGAATATTTAGCATTAAACTGCTGTCTCGCCACACACTCCCAGGTACTGCGTGTGCCTACCACCAGGGCTACACATTCCCCCATGGTAAAAGACAGCACTCCCGGGCTGAAAATACAAAAGAGACATTTTGTTTATGCAATAAACATTAAACAATAACATTGGTTCGTCCCATCCGGGAGGTGAGGAAATCTTGAACGTTGCAAACTTTATAGAAAAATACAAATAATTAAATAGCATTCAATAAATATACAAGATACTTGTGAAGGACCCGCACCAAACCTTCAACGTGGGTCCTGGGTGGGCTGCAGGACGTCCAATTGCAGACCTCACTCAGTGCCACACCACACGGGTTTTGTTTCAGAGGTAGTTGTAATGGTTTATGTAAAACCAAGATAGGGCACCGAAGCGCAACTATTTACAAGTAAGTTCTGGGTTAGCATAGTCCTTAACCTCCAAGTCCAATGTAAAACCAAAGACATATTATATAATATCACATATATCTAAAGTGCAACACTTTTCTGGTTACTATTTATCATTTATCATTTATCAATTACCAATTACCATTTACCCCAGCCGGGCATTCTACAGTAGAAATATATTATTCACTATATAAATTGTGCAAAACTTTACAAAACATTTCAAACTTTTTTACTTTTGGTAGACCCGATATGGATCTCACCACTTTTTCTTTACTATCTATTCATTTTTCTGCAAATACACTTTCCAATACATTTTCCACCCCGGGGGCTGGAACAACGAAATGGGCCCTTGATCCCAGGACCAGCAAATCATGTGCTGCGTCAGGGTCTGGGTCGCCACAGTTCTGGTGCGAACCTCCAAGGGCGCAACGGGTATTACTCTCTCCACATGAGACCGATTGCGTCTCAATCACCGTTAGCGATATGGACCGCGTTAGGGATTGCGATCGAGACTGTGTCGCATGTTGCATGAAGAGGTGGCTTTAATTCGCGATGAAATCTGGGTCGCTTGTTGCGATGACTTTGCAGGGGGCGATGCTGGGGCACGGCCGGATGCTGCTTGAACTGGAAACGGGGACGCGGCGGTAATGGTGACGGTACCTGCGTCTGGGACGGGGTCACGGACGATGGTGACGTTAAGGGCATACCATCCCTTCATTCCCCAATGCCGCGTATATGTGACGATATCTCCATTCGCTAAGTCCTCCCGGGATGGCCTTGCGGCAGGTGGGATTCTACGTCACGCCTGCTGACAAAGACCGCCGGGTAGAGGCCCGGTTCACGGATAAAGCCCCACCCTTCCGGAGCTGGAACTCAGTCACACACCCCTGCCGCCGCGGTTCCCTCAGAGTACCTTTATCTCGCCGACAGTCTCCTTGTCGGCGATCAGCTCGGCAAATTGTCGCTGACGGTTCCTCTGAGTTTCCCGCTCTTCCTCCTGCTGGCGCCTCTTCTTCTCCTCACGACTCTGCCATTCTTGTTCCCACTGGGCGGTGTAGGCGACGTCATCCAGGCGCGCCTTTCGTCCCAGTCCACGTCCGGTAGTGACGGACAGGACCCCTCCGGTGTCCCTGCCGGGGACCGATAATCTGCTGCGGCCTCTTGGCCGGGCGGGCGTTCCGGGATTGGCTGTACCTCCTCAACCTCCTCCGCCTCCACCGCTTCACCGGTGGGATCGGGAACGGTACTTTCGGGGCAGCCCCCGGGTTGCTCCTTCGCCTTGGGCAGCAGACTCTTCGGTACTTGGAATCGTGGGGGTTCGTTGAGGGGAGAGGACGCCGTGTTCGTTAGTTGCCACTGCAGCAGGTTACATCGGCGTCTCTCAATCTCCTCCAGTCCAGGTTGGACCATCTTCTTTAGGCGTGCGTTCTCCTCCTGAATCTCTAGCAACGCCTGTTGCAGGTGCAGGATCGCATAAGACTCCGATGCCGATGGCAGCTTGGCGGGGCACGGGGCCTGCCTTCCTCCGCTTCCCAGCTCGGCTGCACACGTCCTGCCTCCATGATGTTCCAGAAGATTCTTTCTTCTTCCTGCGGAGACATCCGGTCTCTTCCGTGGAGGTGGGATTTGCGTCTCCTCCTCCTCGCAGGGAAGGTGAAGAGGAGGCGGACCTCCTTTGCTGTAGGGCAGGATCGCATATTGTAATAGCACTTTGAGAAGGCCGGCATTTTCTTCGCGCCACAGGGGGGTAGACGCCCACGAAGGTACGCCCACCTTCTTCTCCAGCGCCTGAGGGCGCGAATATGGCGACAAAAATGGCGATTTTGGCGCCAAAAGTGAAAACAGTCCTTTTTCACAAAAACAATTCCTTAGGCACACAGGGCTCGCAATTCCGCGAGTTTCGCATCCTGTTCGTGACGCCAAAGTTGTATCGACCCGCCACCACAATTGTGGATTACCAGGCAATGGGGTACTCAGAGCCGAGCCCATGGAAGTCTATGGGGGTTTTGTCACAGGTAGCTGTGGCTCGGTCTGTGGCCCTGGCGGTCTGGCGTATGTTGGGGATATATTTACAAGGGATTGATTTATGTACAGTTCGTGACGCCACCTGTAGTATTCTGGTAATTAGTACCAGCGCTGCTGTAGATCTCTGAGGGATGGTGAGGCAGCTAGATGTCGGGTCCCCTACAGGTGGGACTGGTCCCTCAAAGTCTATGGGATTTGTGAAGTCGGGTGCAGATAAAGAACACAGTCTCACACGGTCAGCGTCTTTCCATACCTTTACTTGTAAGATGTTCAAGCAGGTCCCAGGGAGGCTGATCCAAGGAGAGTGTATCTTGAGACAGCAGCTGGACAAGTTAGGGGCCTCCTTTAACTCCAATAAAACGAGTACAACCAGCCTGAAGCGTAGTTCCCTCAAATCTCCAGCTAATCTTTAGCTGTACCTGCCCAGTCAGCTTAGTGTTAGGGGCCTTCCTGTGAAGGAGCTGAATTCTTATTTTGTCCTGCAGAACTCCAAAGTCTTCACTCCCCCTGACCCCAGTTACGTACTGACTATAAGGGGCTTGTCTGCCGCGACCTAGGGTCCGGTAGATTCCTGGTTTTCTTATCACTGTGCTTGAAACAACAGTGACCCTTCGGTCCCCAGTGACCGGGTGCAATGTGCTGGACTTCTTCAATCCGTAAGCACTAATCCTATAAATCCACTTGCCTTTCGCCTTGTCCACGCTGGTAACATAAGCACTCAAACTAGCCAAGGGTCGAGCAGTCACTTCTTTCTTTTCCTTTCTACGAAGTTAGCCACAGATGCTCAGTTATCACAGGCAGGAGCACGTCTCTGAACCTGATACCGTCCTTTAGACAGGGATGCTGAAGACTTTCTGTACTAAAACTTCTTCTTTCCTTCAGTGTATGCTGAGGAGGTGATACAGCTCTGACTAGACTAAGGTGTATCCAGACACCTATACCAGACTCCACGATATGAACTGGTGATAAAGCAGGCTAGACTCCTTCCTCCCTCCAGACGTCTTCTCTCTCTGAAGTCTAGACACTCACTCAACACGTCCTCACTGTCCGAAGACAGGAACTAGACTAACTAAATCACTCTAACACATACCTTGACCACTCCCTCAAGAGTAAACTCCACTACCCTAGGGGTGTGTCTAGTATATGTCGAGTGAATGAATATTTAGCATTAAACTGCTGTCTCGCCACACACTCTCCAGGGTACTGCGTGTGCCTACCACCAGGGCTACACAAGTGCATCAGATCACACAGCTGACAGAGTGGGATCCAGCACCTATCGCCTTTTTACTAACCTCAGTGACGTCACCGCTTCTGTCAGCTGCCAGGTCTTATTCTGTGACAGTGCATCAGATCACACAGCTGACAGAGTGGGATCCAGCACCTATTGCCTTTTTACTAACCTCAGTGACGTCACAGCTTCTGTCAGCTGCCAGGTCTTATTCTGTGACAGTGCATCAGATCACACAGCTGACAGAGTGGGATCCAGCACCTATCGCCTTTTTACTAACCTCAGTGACGTCACCGCTTTGTCAGCTGCCAGGTCTTATTCTGTGACAGTGCATCAGATCACACAGCTGACAGAGTGGGATCCAGCACCTATCGCCTTTTTACTAACCTCAGTGACGTCACAGCTTCTGTCAGCTGCCAGGTCTTATTCTGTGACAGTGCATCAGATCACACAGCTGACAGAGTGGGAACCAGCACCTATCGCCTTTTTACTAACCTCAGTGACGTCACCGCTTCTGTCAGCTGCCAGGTCTTATTCTGTGACAGTGCATCAGATCACACAGCTGACAGAGTGGGATCCAGCACCTATCGCCTTTTTACTAACCTCAGTGACGTCACCGCTTCTGTCAGCTGCCAGGTCTTATTCTGTGACAGTGCATCAGATCACACAGCTGACAGAGTGGGATCCAGCACCTATCGCCTTTTTACTAACCTCAGTGACGTCACCGCTTATGTCAGCTGCCAGGTCTTATTCTGTGACAGTGCATCAGATCACACAGCTGACAGAGTGGGATCCAGCACCTATCGCCTTTTTACTAACCTCAGTGACGTCACCGCTTCTGTCAGCTGCCAGGTCTTATTCTGTGACAGTGCATCAGATCACACAGCTGACAGAGTGGGATCCAGCACCTATCGCCTTTTTACTAACCTCAATGACGTCACCGCTTCTGTCAGCTGCCAGGTCTTATTCTGTGACAGTGCATCAGATCACACAGCTGACAGAGTGGGATCCAGCACCTATCGCCTTTTTACTAACATTAGTGACGTCACCGCTTCTGTCAGCTGCCAGGTCTTATTCTGTGACAGTGCATCAGATCACACAGCTGACAGAGTGGGATCCAGCACCTATCGCCTTTTTACTAACCTCAGTGACGTCACAGCTTCTGTCAGCTGCCAGGTCTTATTCTGTGACAGTGCATCAGATCACACAGCTGACAGAGTGGGATCCAGCACCTATCGCCTTTTTACTAACCTCAGTGACGTCACCGCTTCTGTCAGCTGCCAGGTCTTATTCTGTGACAGTGCATCAGATCACACAGCTGACAGAGTGGGATCCAGCACCTGTCGCCTTTTTACTAACCTCAGTGACGTCACCGCTTCTGTCAGCTGCCAGGTCTTATTCTGTGACAGTGCATCAGATCACACAGCTGACAGAGTGGGATCCAGCACCTATCGCCTTTTTACTAACCTCAGTGACGTCACCGCTTCTGTCAGCTGCCAGGTCTTATTCTGTGCAGTGCATCAGATCACACAGCTGACAGAGTGGGATCCAGCACCTATTGCCTTTTTACTAACCTCAGTGACGTCACCGCTTCTGTCAGCTGCCAGGTCTTATTCTGTGACAGTGCATCAGATCACACAGCTGACAGAGTGGGATCCAGCACCTATCGCCTTTTTACTAACCTCAGTGACGTCACCGCTTCTGTCAGCTGCCAGGTCTTATTCTGTGCAGTGCATCAGATCACACAGCTGACAGAGTGGGATCCAGCACCTATCGCCTTTTTACTAACCTCAGTGACGTCACCGCTTCTGTCAGCTGCCAGGTCTTATTCTGTGACAGTGCATCAGATCACACAGCTGACAGAGTGGGATCCAGCACCTATCGCCTTTTTACTAACCTCAGTGACGTCACCGCTTCTGTCAGCTGCCAGGTCTTATTCTGTGCAGTGCAGCACTGGCACTGTGTGACAGTATATGAAGCTCTGTTACCTGATGGGCATTTCATATAGCTGTGGGTGATGTGGAACATCGCTGTAACCATTGGACTATGTCAGAGCTTTGGGATTACAGTCGGACCTGTGGTCAATATAGTGGGTTATTTCAAATAAAGTGTTTTCTCTCAGTGTGTTTATTTACATCTTCACTTACAGGGTTATTAATGTGGGTGTCTGGTTAACACCTCTCCATTATTATTGGGCTTGGTGTCAGTAACAGCTGCTGACACCAAGGACTAATTCCATTACCCTAATTGCCACCCCACTAGGGCATCAGGGAAGAGACTAGCCTAAAGGGTATGCCACACTAAACAAGGTTGCTAATGAGATCGCTAAAAAACGTCACTATTTAGCGATCTCGTTAGTGACGCTATTGTGTGTGGCATGTAGCAACGACGTGGCCCCTGCTGTGATCTCGCTGATCGTTCACTAGAGTTCTGGACCGTATTTTGATCGTTGGCGTCCCGCTGGTGACGCTATATCGCTGTGTCTGGCACCTTTTGTGAGCGATGTGCGCTGTTTTTTACATCGCAATGACCGTTAAAGTCGTTAATGAGATCGCTAACCGCTTATGCGTCGTTAACGAGATCGCTAAGTGTGGCAGCTACTAGCGACATTAAAACGATCACAAAAACGATCGCATTAGTATGCGTCGTTATTGTGATCGTTAGCGGGAGCGTTTAGTGTGGCAGTACCTTAAGTGCCAGAATTGGCGATTAAAATAGTAAATGCCGTTTCTGAGGTGGCTGAGGGCTGGGCAATTAAGCATGCCCCTTCTCAGACTAATACTAACAGCCCCCGGCTGGCTGCTCTCCTATGCTGGCTATTTGCATGGGATGCCAGGTTTTTTTTTATTTTAAATTAATTTATTCATAGAAAGCCACTTACCTATAATGAAATGTTGACTCTACGTGTCTATGTATCCCGCTATATGTGTGTGTATATAAATAAATTTTTTTTCAGGTAGTGTAAATAGCATACCTTGCTGTACAAAAATGCATTCCCAAAACATAAATCAAAAGCAAATTCACAATCGTTTTAGAGGTTTTTTTTTTGATGCGTATTTGAATGACTTCATTAAATTAATGCATGAAAATATGCTGAAAGAATTGAAATTCTAGAAATATTATTCGGCATCAAATCCTCAAATCACATATACTTACCGTATGCATGACACTTCTGTATTCCCTTCAGATTTTTGAGAAAAATACACAATGAAAAAAAGCATAAAAAAATCACCATCTGCACACAGACTAAATGTAATAGTTACAAAGTCTACTGTACAAACTTCACTGCAAAAATCAGCACTGTAATGGCACGTTCAGACTGTTTTTTTTTTTTAAATCAACTTTTAAAATGTATGCTGCTGATAAATTTGCCTCAAAAGTGTCAAATATGTGACTGTTTTTGAATTTTACATTGTCAAAAAATGCTTTAGAGTACACAGTGATGTTACAAGAATTTTTTTTTTAAGATTTTGCAGTAAAATTAATAGGAAACTTAAAGAAGATTTGAAGCATTATTTTCATGTGAATTAGCATTAAAATTTGTTTCTATATCACTGTATTAAAAAATAAATTAAAATAGGTTCCAAACAGGAGGAGATCATGAATGCATGCGTCTTTATACAAATATTTCATGAGCACCCTAGACCAAGTAGCGCCGCTCACACTCAGAACTTCCAAACACAGTGTTAAACAGCTCTGGCTCACATCGCAAAATCGAACTCACCAGCGATGCTCTAGGAGTGCTGAACGCCTGTGGAGAAAAACCCGCACACCAGAAGACTTCATCCACTTCAAATTTATGTTAAGAGCCTATAACACTGCACTTCACCTCGCCAAACAGACCTACTTCACCACACTGATCTCCTCACTAGCCAACAACCCCAAGAAACTTTTTGACACTTTTCACTCCCTCCTCAGGCCGAAAGCACAAGCCCCTATCACAGACATTTGTGCTGATGACCTGGCCTCACTTTCTAGAAAAAATAGATAATATCCGTCAGGAAATCTGCTCCCAAATGTGTAGCCCTGGTGGTAGGCACACGCAGTACCCTGGAGAGTGTGTGGCGAGACAGCAGTTTAATGCTAAATATCCATTCACTCAACATATACTAGACACACCCTTAGGGTAGTGGAGTTTACTCTTGAGGGAGTGGTCAAGGCGTATGTGTTAGAGTGATTTAGTCAGTCTAGTTCCTGTCTTCGGACAGAGAAGACGTCTGGAGTCTGTGTCTGGACTTCAGAGAGAGAAGACGTCTGGAGGGAGGAAGCAGTCCAGATTGCTCTATCATCAGTTCGGAAAGTGGAGTCTAGTATAGGTGCTTTAATTCACCTTAGCCTAGTCAGAGCTGTACCTCATCAGCATACACTGGAAGGAAAGAAGAAGTTTAGTGCAGAAAGTCTTCAGTATCCTGTCTAAAGGACGGTATAAGGTTCAGAGACGTGCTCCTGCCTATTGATAACTGAGCATCTGTAACTAACTTTGAAGTGAAGGAAAAGAAAGAAGTGACTACTCGACCCTTGGCTAGTGTGAGTGCTTATGTTACCAGCGAGGACAAGGCGAAAGGCACAGTGGTTTATTGGAATAGTGCTTACGGATTGAAGAAGTCCTGCACGTTGCTACCGGTCACTGGGGACCGAAGGATCACTATTCGCTTCAAGCATAGTGGTAAGAAAACCAGGAATCTACCGGACCCTAGGTCGCGGCAGACAGCCCCTTATAGTCAGTACGTAACTGGGGTCAGGGGGAGTGAAGACTTTGGAGTCTCTGCAGGACAAAATAAGAATTCAGCTCCTTCACAGGAAGGCCCCTACCACAAAGCTGACTGGGCAGTACAGCTATAGATTAGCTGGAGTTATTGAGGGAACTACGCTTCAGGCTGGTTGTACTCATTGTATTGGAAGTAAAGGAGGCCCCTAACTTGTCCAGCTGCTGTCTCAAGATACACTCTCCTTGGATCAGCCTCCCTGGGACCTGCCTGAACATCTTACAAGTAAAGGTATGGAAAGACGCTGACCGTGTGAGACTGTGTTATTTATCTGCACCCGACTTCACTAACTTCATAGACTTTGAGGGACCAGTCCCACCTGTAGGGGACCCGACATCTAGCTGCCTCACCATCCCCTCAGAGATCTACAGCAGCGCTGGTACTAATTACCAGAATACTACAGGTGGCGTCACGAACTGTATATAAACCTATCCCTGTAAATATTCCCCCAACATACGCCAGACCGCCCGGGCCACAGACCGAGCCACAGCTACCTGTGACAAAAACCCCATAGACTTCCATGGGCTCGGCTCTGAGTACCCCATTGCCCTGGTAATCCACAATTGTGGTGGCGGGTCGACACACAACCACCAAGTGCTGTGACTCCCATCCCTCCCGTGTGACGTAAACAGTGCCTTCCCGCCTGGCACCAATCCTGTAATAAAAACCACTGACGGGCCTGGATGGGTTGAACAGGTCGGTCACAGTTTAGTCAATTTAATAAGAGAGAGGCAAGTACAATTCGCAACGGACTCCTCGCTGAAGGCACCTTCAATGATCGCTGGACAAGCAAGACGAGAGGTTACGAACCTTGGCCCCCCTCTACACTACTGCTGTGACTTAATAACAACCATAACAACATGAATTTTTTTTTTTTTTTAACATTTTAACAATAGTTACGCAGCACATCCGTGAATCTATAAGGGAGGGAGGGTGGTCCAAAAGCTTACAAGGGTCAGCCGGGGACAAAGAGGAAGTGGCAGACCCAAGGCACCTGAATTTAACCCCTGAGCATGTGGCCGGATGCCCCTTCGTCTTTCTTCCCGTTCGTCAGTTGGGTGTCCAAATTATGGCATCACGTGTGGAGCAGTGGGAGGTGGGAAATGGGCACTGCACACAGGTTCTAGCATTTTTTTAGGGGCTACACAGAGGCACATTCCTTATACGGTACTGTGCCTGCTATTCCCCTGGGTCACTTTCCACATTTGATACCATCACAGAAGAAGTCTCCTGACTCCTCTCTTCCGACTACATGCACTACTGACCCCATTCCCTCACACCTCCTCCAGTCTCTCCAGTGGTCACAACTCACCTAACTACAATCTTTAATCTCTCACTCTTCTCGGGCATTTTCCCATCCTTCTTCACTCTATCATTACTCCATTACTAAAGAAACCCGCTCTCGACCCATTTTGCACAAAAAAGTACACAACAGTCTCCAATCTCGCCCTCATATATAAACTTTTGGCGCGCCTAGTCTACTTCCGCCTTACCCGTTACCTCTCCACTCACTCCCTCCTAGACCCTTCACAGTCCAGCTGCCACCCCCCACATTCGACAGAAACTGCACTCATCAAAGTGACCAATGACCTTCTGACAGCAAAATGTAATGGTGAACACTTTCTGCTCATTCTTCTCAACCTTTTTGCAGCTTTTGACACTGTTGACCACCGTCTTCTACTCTCTAGGCTCCAGTCAATAGGTATTAAGGATTCTGTTCTCTCCTGGTTCTCTTCCTATATTTCTGAGCGCTCCTTCAGTGTTTTGTTCGCTGGCTCCACGTCATCTCCTCTTCCTGTCACTGTCGGGGTACCACAGGGATTAGTCCTTTCTCTCTCTACACGGACCCAATTGGACAGACCATGAGCAGATTTGGCTTTCAGTCCCATATTTATGCTGATGACACACAACTATACACGTCATCCCCCGACCTTACCCCGCTGTACTATAGAACGCTAGTGACTCTCTGTCCGCAGTCTCCAACATCATGTCCGCTCTTTATCTGAATCTCAACCTCTCAAAAACTGAAGTTATTCTGCTCCCGCCGTCTAATAACCTCACTAAATCTGACATTTACGTCTCTGTGGGTGGCATCATAACAACACCCCGGGCACAGGCGCGCTTGTCTGGGTGTTATGTCTGACACCAATCTCTCCCTCACCTGCCATATACAATCTCTTGCTGCCTACACCTAAAGAACATCTCTAGAATCCTCCCTTTTCTAACCATGGAAACAACAAAAACTCACTGTTGCCCTGATCCACTCCCGCCTGGACTACTGCAACGCTCTATTAATTGGCCTCCCCATTACTCGACTATCCCATCTCCAGTACATAATTAATGCAGCAGCGAGAGTCGTTCATGTGGCTAATCGGTACTCAGACGCGTCCGCTCTTCGCCAGTCCTTACATTTGCTGACCATTCATTATAGGATCCAATTCAAAGTACTTGTTCTCACCCACAAAGCTCTCAACAGTGCAGCACCCCCTACATCTCCTCAGTCATTTATGTCTATCAACCTGCCCGTCCTCTCCCTAGTGCGGCCCCCCTACATCTCCTCCCTCATTTCTGTCTATCGGCCTAACCGACTGCTGCGCTCTGCAAATGACTTTCAACTAACCTCTGCACTAATCCGTACCTCCCACTCCCGACTCCAAGACTTCTACAGAGCTGCGCCAATCCTCTGGAATGCTCTACCCCAAGAAATTAGGACTATCCACAATTTGCATAGTTTCAGACGCTCCCTCAAAAGACTGGTTCAGAGCGGCCTATCACGTTCACTAATCTAAGTCATTTTATGTGTAAGTGTGTATGTGTAGCCTATTCACTATCTCCATCCATCCCTCACTCCCTCAAGATGGCTGGACCATCATTGTAAATGCACAACTGTACTTTGGATTTCCCCCACCTCATTGTAGATTGTAAGCTCTCACGAGCAGGGGCGGCTTATTTTGCTTTAACTTTGTTACTTATGACTTGTGTTTTGAAACTGCTAAACTGTAAAGCGCTGCGGAATATGATGGCGCTATATAAATAAAGATTATTATTATTATTATTAGGAGTGTTTTTGCTTCTAGACTAATGATTAAGAACTCCCACACACTACAGCAGAGCTACAGACACAAAAGGCACTTGTCTACTTCATATACTACTTTCTGGATCCAAAACACTTAAAGGACTTACCAGGAACCCACACAGTCTATATCTACAGTAATATATACCTGACAGGAGCCCATACAGTCTATATCTACAATAATATATACCTGACAGGAGACCATACAGTCTATATCTACAGTAATATATACCTGACAGGAGCCCATACAGTCTATATCTACAATAATATATACCTGACAGGAGCCCATACAGTCTATATCTACAGTAATATATACCTGACAGGAGCCCATACAGTCTATATCTACAGTAAAATATACCTGACAGGAGCCCATACAGTCTATATGTACAATAATATATACCTGACAGGAGCCCGTACAGTCTATATCTACAGTAATATATACCTGACAGGAGCCCGTACACTCTATATCTACAGTAATATATACCTGACAGGAGCCCGTACAGTCTATATCTACAGTAATATATACCTGACAGGAGCCCATACAGTCTATATCTACAGTAATATTTACCTGACAGGAGCCCATACAGTCTATATCTACAGTAATATATACCTGACAGGAGCCTATACAGTCTATATCTACAGTAATATATACCTGACAGGAGCCCGTACAGTCTGTATCTACAATTTAAAATATACCTGACAGGAGCCCATACAGTCTATATCTACAGTAATATATACCTGACAGGAGCCCATACACTCTATATCTACAATAATATATACCTGACAGGAGCCCATACAGTCTATATCTACAGTAATATATACCTGACAGGAGCCCATACAGTCTATATCTACAGTAATATATACCTGACAGGAGCCCGTACAGTCCGTAATCTACAATAATATATACCTGACAGGAGCCCATACAGTCTATATCTACAGTAATATATACCTGACAGGAGCCCGTACAGTCTATATCTACAGTAATACATACCTGACAGGAGCCCATACAGTCTATATCTACAGTAATATATACCTGACAGGAGCCCATAAGTCTATCTACAGTAATATATACCTGACAGGAGCCCATACAGTCTATATCTACAGTAATATATACCTGACAGGAGCCCGTACAGTCTATATCTACAATAATATATACCTGACAGGAGCCCATACAGTCTATATCTACAGTAATATATACCTGACAGGAGCCCATACAGTCTATATCTACAGTAATATATACCTGACAGGAGCCCGTACAGTCTGTATCTACAATAATATATACCTGACAGGAGCCCATACAGTCTATATCTACAGTAATATATACCTGACAGGAGCCCGTACAGTCTATATCTACAATAATATATACCTGACAGGAGCCCGTACAGTCTATATCTACAATAATATATACCTGACAGGAGCCCTTACAGTCTATATCTACAGTAATATATACCTGACAGGAGCCCGTACAGTCTATATCTACAGTAATATATACCTGACAGGAGCCCGTACAGTCTGTATCTACAATAATATATACCTGACAGGAGCCCATACAGTCTATATCTACAGTAATATATACCTGACAGGAGCCCGTACAGTCTATATCTACAGTAATATATACCTGACAGGAGCCCATACAGTCTATAGCTACAGTAATATATACCTGACAGGAGCCCATAAGTCTATCTACAGTAATATATACCTGACAGGAGCCCATACAGTCTATATCTACAGTAATATATACCTGACAGGAGCCCGTACAGTCTATATCTACAGTAATATATACCTGACAGGAGCCCGTACAGTCTATATCTACAATAATATATACCTGACAGGAGCCCATACAGTCTATATCTACAGTAATATATACCTGACAGGAGCCCGTACAGTCTGTATCTACAATAATATATACCTGACAGGAGCCCATAGAGTCTATATCTACAGTAATATATACCTGACAGGAGCCCGTACAGTCTATATCTACAGTAATATATACCTGACAGGAGCCCGTACAGTCTGTATCTACAATAATATATACCTGACAGGAGCCCATACAGTCTATATCTACAGTAATATATACCTGACAGGAGCCCATACAGTCTATATCTACAGTAATATATACCTGACAGGAGCCCGTACAGTCTGTATTTACAATAATATATACCTGACAGGAGCCCATACAGTCTATATCTACAGTAATATATACCTGACAGGAGCCCGTACAGTCTATATCTACAGTAATATACACCTGACAGGAGCCCATACAGTCTATATCTACAGTAATATATACCTGACAGGAGCCCATACAGTCTATATCTACAGTAATATATACCTGACAGGAGCCCATAAGTCTGTATCTACAGTAATATATACCTGACAGGAGCCCATACAGTCTATATCTACAGTAATATATACCTGACAGGAGCCCATACAGTCTATATCTACAGTAATATATACCTGACAGGAGCCCATACAGTCTATATCTACAGTAATATATACCTGACAGGAGCCCATACAGTCTATATCTACAATAATATATACCTGACAGGAGCCCGTACAGTCTATATCTACAGTAATATATACCTGACAGGAGCCCGTACAGTCTATATCTACAGTAATATATACCTGACAGGAGCCCGTACAGTCTGTATCTACAATAATATATACCTGACAGGAGCCCATACAGTCTATATCTACAGTAATATATACCTGACAGGAGCCCGTACAGTCTATATCTACAGTAATATATACCTGACAGGAGCCCATACAGTCTATAGCTACAGTAATATATACCTGACAGGAGCCCATAAGTCTATCTACAGTAATATATACCTGACAGGAGCCCATACAGTCTTATCTACAGTAATATATACCTGACAGGACCTGTACAGTCTATATCTACAGTAATATATACCTGACAGGAGCCCGTACAGTCTATATCTACAATAATATATACCTGACAGGAGCCCATACAGTCTATATCTACAGTAATATATACCTGACAGGAGCCCGTACAGTCTGTATCTACAATAATATATACCTGACAGGAGCCCATACAGTCTATATCTACAGTAATATATACCTGACAGGAGCCCGTACAGTCTATATCTACAGTAATATATACCTGACAGGAGCCCGTACAGTCTGTATCTACAATAATATATACCTGACAGGAGCCCATACAGTCTATATCTACAGTAATATATACCTGACAGGAGCCCATACAGTTTATCTACAGTAATATATACCTGACAGGAGCCCGTACAGTCTGTATCTACAATAATATATACCTGACAGGAGCCCATACAGTCTATATCTACAGTAATATATACCTGACAGGAGCCCGTACAGTCTATATCTCAGTATATACACTGACAGAGCCATACGTCTATATCTACAGTAATATATACCTGACAGGAGCCATACAGTCTATATCTACAGTAATATATACCTGACAGGAGCCCATAAGTCTATCTACAGTATATATATACCTGACAGGAGCCCATACAGTCTATATCTACAGTAATATATACCTGACAGGAGCCCGTACAGTCTATATCTACAGTAATATATACCTGACAGGAGCCCATAAGTCTATCTACAGTAATATATACCTGACAGGAGCACATACAGTCTATATGTACAGTAATATATACCTGACAGGAGCCCATACAGTCTATATCTACAGTAATATATACCTGACAGGAGCCAATACAGTCTATATCTACAGTAATATATACCTGACAGGAGCCTGTACAGTCTATATCTACAGTAATATATACCTGACAGGAGCCCATACAGTCTATATCTACAGTAATATATACCTGACAGGAGCCCATACAGTCTATATCTACAGTAATATATACCTGACAGGAGCCCGTACAGTCTATATCTACAGTAATATATACCTGACAGGAGCCCATACAGTCTATATCTACAGTAATATAATTCAAATTCAAATTCAAAGAAGCTTTATTGGCAGGACTAAATACACATTAGTTTTGCCAAAGCAAGTGTACCAAAGGGGGATAGGGATAGGGATGTTGAGTAGGGGCAGATCCAGGGTGGGGGCTATGGAAGTCCATGGCATAGGAAGGGGTGATGGGGGCGAAAGGTCCAGGGTGGGGGCTATAAAAGTCCATGGCATAGGGAGGGGTGATGGGGGCAGATCCAGGGTGGGGGCTATAGAAGTCCATGGCATATCATAGTTCTCTTTCTCGCAGTCTATGACATTCGCTCACATACCGCGCTGCTATCTCCGCTGCTCTCTCTTCTTCCCCAAGCAAGATATATGTTTTCTCTTCCTCCTTCATGGTGATGAAATCCGGGAAGAGATGTGAGAGTCTCCTGAAGTGAGTGTCCCTCACTGCTGAGTATTTGGAGCAGTGTAGCAGGAAGTGGGTTTCGTCCTCTATGGCCTCCTGGTCACAGTGTTGGCATAGTCTTTCCTCCCTGGGCTTGTAGCTCTGCCTGTGTCGGCCGGATTCGATGGCCAGACTGTGGGCGCTGAGTCTATACCGGCTCAGGATCTGGCGGTCTCTGGGGTCTGGGAGTTTCTCCAGGTATGGGGCCAGACTGTAGTCTCTCTGTAGACTCCGGTACATGGTCAGTTTCTGGGAGCTGATGATGTCGTTCTTCCAGTCACTGACATACCTCTCCTGGCCTTCGTCTACCATCTTCCTGATTTCGGCTTTTGTCAGGTTGTTGTGATTGGTGTTCTGGTCAGGTTGGGTTTGGGTGAGCTGTTCCGAGGGTCCTAGTTTTTCTGTTTCACCTACGTGTGTCAGGGCTTTATGGTGATGGGAGCTTGGATTGCTCCTACGTAGGTGAGCCCGGAATGACAGTGCCCTCTTTAGAACCGTTAGGTGTAGAGGGAATCTGCCCAGCTCGGCCCGGCAGGCACTGTTGGAGGTGCTCCGATGGACTTGGAGAAGGTGCTTGCAGAATTCCAGGTGGAATATTTCTGTTGGGCTGGAGTCCCATCTTGACCAGTCTGGGTAGGTGTGAGGACCCCAGACTTCACTGCCATACAGGAGGATTGGGGCGATGACAGAGTCGAAGATTTTTTACCAGACCCTCACTGGTGGTTTCAGATGGTAGAGTTTCCTTCGGATGCCATAGAAGGTTTTACATGCCTTGTCTTTCAGGGTCTCTATGGCTTGTTTGAAGCTCCCTGACCGGTGAATCTCTAGGCCCAGGTAGGTATATTTGTCTGTTCCTGTAAGGGCGCAGTTGTTGAGGACAAATGAAGGGTGCTGGTCTAATTTTCTCTTTCTCCTCTGGAACACCATGATGTTGGTTTTCTTTAGGTTGACCGGTAGTGCCCAGGTGGAGCTGAATTTCTCTAAGATTTTCAGGTTGTCTTGGAGGCCTTTCTTGGTTGGTGACAGAAGCAGCAGGTCATCTGCATACAGCAGGAATTTCACCTGGGTGTCGTGGAGGGTGGGACCTGGTGCTGTGGAAGATTCCAGAGCGGTAGCCAGCTCGTTGATGTAAATGTTGAAGAGCGTTGGACTTAGGCTGCAGCCTTGTCTGACTCCACGGCTCTGCTGGAAATAAGCCGTTCTTTTACCGTTCACACTCACACTGCAGAGGTTCTCGGTGTAGGAGCTTTTGATAACATCGTAGGTCTTTCCTCCTATTCCGCTCTCCAGCAGTTTCAGGAATAAGCCCGGGTGCCACACCGAACCAAAGGCCTTTTTAAAGTCCACGAAACAGGCGTATATCTTCCCGTTCTTTGTATTGTGGACGTGTCTCTGAATGAGGCTGTGCAGGGTATAGATGTGGTCAGTGGTGCGGTGGTTTGGCATGAACCCTGCTTGGCTCTTGCTGAAGACGTTATGTTCGGTGAGGAAACTGAGGATCCTCTTGTTCAGGATGCTGTTGAACAGTTTCCCCAGGTTGCTGCTGACACATATGCCTCTGTAGTTGGCTGGGTCATACCTGTCCGCATTCTTGTGGATGGGTGTGATGAGGCCTTGGTTCCAGGTACGAGGGAAGTAGCCGGCACTTAGCACAATATTGAAGAGTTTAACCATTGCAGCCTGTATTTCTGGTGGGCTGTACTTCAGCATTTCTGGTAGGATTCCATCCAGGCCACCGGCTTTTCTACATCTTATGGAAGAGATTCTATCTGCTACTTCCTGTAATGTAATAGGTGTATCCACTGGGTTTTGGAAATTTTTTACTTTTTCCTCCATTGCTTTTAGTTTTGCCATTATGTTTTCCTGTTCTTGGTTTAGTTCTTCCTTTGGGATGTCTTTATAGAGGTCTCTGAAGTACTGGAGCCAGATGTTGCCATTTTGGATATGGATGTTGTTTTTCTTGTCTTTTGTGCCCATGTGGTTCCATAGTTCCCAGAAGGCATTGTCTTGAAGAGCATCTTGGAGTTGGTTAAGCTTGGTAGAGATGTAACTCTGCTTCTTCCTCCTGAGGATGGTTTTGTACTGTCTTTGTATGGTTTCATAGGCTTCCCTCAGACCAGGGTGGTTGGGGTCTCTATTAGTGTTGAGCGATACGATACCGCAAGTATCGGGTATCGGCCGATATTAGCTGTTTCGGCCTTTCGATACTTAGTTCCGATATTTTCCATATATCGTATACCGGAATCGGAAGTTCCCATAATTCTTTGAGAGGCAATGTGATTTTAGTCAGCCAATGAGGAATCCTAAGAAGTGTGGGCACATCCTGTACTGCTGCGGTCATGTTAACTAATGGCATGGCTGTGATTGGATGCTGAAATGATGTCAGAATGCACTATAAAAGGCGCCGCCGCCATTTTAGCGTCACTGTGCTGTGAATTCAGTAAGGGACAGAACGCTGCTGTGCTGACTCTGAGGGACAGTTAGAGATTGCGATTTAGTGTACTGTGCTGTAGGCAGGCTAGCACCAACCGCTGTGTAAAGCTTCCTTTTGCCTGCAGTGTTGTTTTAACAGCTCTGCAAGGTGTGTGTGAGTGCAGGTGACGCTGAGTTTGCTCTGCATGCAACGCTGTCTGTAGGCATCTGCACGTGTCACTCACAGACTCTTTTTTTTTTCTTCAGTGTAATTCTTGCTGCTCCATGCAATTTAACTATTAGTGTGACGCGCTTCCATCCGTATCCAATACATTGGTTGCAAACACTATAGAAGTAGACAAAGGAGTAGCCTTTCACAGATTGTGAACAGTTGTGTTTCAGTGTTCACTTTAGTCTGTGTTTTTTATTTTTTGAGTGCACATCACGCTCCAGTTACTTGTTCAAGCACTGCTGCTTGTACCCTGCTGAGCGTGTCTCAGTGCCTCATCCTTTTCATTTCTCTCCAATTGGTTCTGCTCCATTCCATTTAAAATAAATATAATCTATTAGTGTGACGCGCTTCCATCCGTATCCAATACATTGGTTGCAAACACTATAGAAGTAGACAAAGGAGTAGCCTTTCACAGATTGTGAACAGTTGTGTTTCAGTGTTCACTTCAGTCTGTGTTTTTTATTTTTTGAGTGCACATCACGCTCCAGTTACTTGTTCAAGCACTGCTGCTTGTACTCTGCTGAGCGTGTCTCAGTGCCTCATCCTTTTCATTTCTCTCCAATTGGTTCTGCTCCATTCCATTTAAAATAAATATAATCTATTAGTGTGACGCGCTTCCATCCGTATCCAATACATTGGTTGCAAACACTATAGAAGTAGACAAAGGAGTAGCCTTTCACAGATTGTGAACAGTTGTGTTTCAGTGTTCACTTCAGTCTCTGCGTAATAACCACACTTAGGCCTTATAACTTTTCTGACTTTCTTTATCAATCTACCAAGATGAAGAAGGCAGGGAGTAAGGCACGTGGTCGTGGCCGTGGAGTTTCAGCAGGGAGAGGACGTGGGGATTCTGTGGCTGCTGCCGCCCTCAGTGACACAGCATCCACCAGTTTTACCCATGAGCGTTCCTTTATGCGCAGTTTGGTAGGAGCTCAGCGTGCCCCCCTGCTGCGGGAAGAACAAATTGAAGCCGTTGTTGGTTGGATGGCAGCCAATGCATCGACTTCAATTCCTTCCACCTCCTCTCAGGAACACAACACTGTTGAGCAACCATCTGTCTGTTCACCGCCTGTCAAATTGCCCAGGCAGTCAGAGAGTTCTGTACAGGAGCCAGCTGAGTCTCTGCTTCTGTTCTCAGAATCTGTTGGCTTGCAAACACGGGCACAGGCAAGCAGCATTCTGCAATTTGAAGAAGAGGGAGTATGCAGTGATGCGCAACAGCTGTGTCTCTCTCAATCTGAAGAGGCGGGTGAGCCAGTGCCGATGGACAGCACACCGCAGAACGCATCTTATGATGATGATGAGACTCAGGTGCCAGGTTTTGTGGAGCATGGTGCTGCCCAGACCATCCAACAGCAGCAGGTGTTGGAAGAGGGTAGTGGAGATGATGAAGTCCGAGACCCAACATGGCGTGAGCAACAGGAAGGTGGTGGGAGCAGCTCTGAGGAAGAGATTGTCCCAACGGTACAAAGAGGAGGGAGAGGTAGGCTGCAGACTCGCTTGCCTGTAGCCTCCAGTTTGGCACCTGTTGGGAGCAGTTCTCTTAGAAATGTCAAAATTGGCGCTCCCATGACTTGCACTGCGTGGTCCTTTTTTGACAGACTTGTAGATGATATTTGCTATGTTCAATGCAAGCTGTGTAAACAAAAAGTTAAAAGAGGTAAAAATATCAGTAACCTGAATACCACAAATATGTGGAAACATGTACGGACAAAGCACGTAGCTGAGTTACAAAGACACACTGGAGATGTAGGCCAACCTACAGCAGCACCTACATCTTCAGGTCGTGTTGGAGCCTCTACCTCCAGCTCACACACACCTGGTTCGGCTTCCTCACAGGATCTCCATGGAAGAACCTCGGTCACTGTTGTCCATAGACAAACTGTTATTCCACCCACAGCAGCAAGTTCACAGTCATCGTCACACTCCCAGACCACAAAACAGCCATCGGTACCACAGGCATGGGATAAAAGATGGCCATACTCGGCAAACCATCCACGAGCACAGGCTCTGAATGCTGGCATTGCAAAACTCCTGTCCCTTGAAATGCTGTCATTCAGGCTGGTGGAGACTGACAGTTTTTAGGAACTTTATGGCATTGGCAGTCCCACAATATAATGTGCCAAGCCGATTTTATTTCAGCAGGCAAGCCGTCCCTGCTCTGCAAAAACATGTCGAGGGAAACATTAAACATGCGCTACTAAACGCCGTCAGTAGCAGGGTCCACCTGACCACCGATGCGTGGACCAGTACCCATGGCCAGGGATGATACCTTTCCCTCACTGCCCATTGGGTTAATGTTGTGGAGCCGGGTACAGATCTTGCCAGTGGCGCTGTACGTGTTCTGCCAACTCCAAGGATTGCAGGAATCCAGTCTGTACACATTGATTCCTCCTCCTACTCCAGTTCCTCAGAATCATCGCTGCACGAGCCGTCACGGTATACCTCCACATGGACCCGTGAACGCTTACCTGTTGCGACCGATATGAGCACAGCCGTGGCCAAACGTCAACAGGCCGTCCTGAAATTAATTTCCATGGGGAATCGAAGCCACACAGCACAGGAGCTCTGGGATGCCATCAAGCAGGAGAGCGACGTGTGGTTTTTGTCAGCTAATCTCCAGCCAGGCTTGGTAGTGTGTGACAATGGCCGAAATCTGGTGGCAGCTCTGGCCTTGGCAACCTCACTCACATACCATGTCTGGCACAAGTGCTCAACTTGATCGTGCAGAGTTTTTTGAGGGACTATCCGGATCTTGATGCACTGCTGCACAAGGTCCGCCTAGAGTGCGCTCACTTGCGACGTTCCAGCATGGCCAGATCGCGCATTGCAGCTCTGCAAGTCAGATTTCGCCTTCCTGAACATCGCATCATATGTGACGTACCCACCAGGTGGAATTCCACGGTACATATGTTGGAGCGGTTGTGTGAGCAGCAGCCAGCAGTAATGGAGTATCAGCTGCAACAGGCGCAATCAACTCGCAATTTGCGCCGTTCACACTTCACCACTACTGAGTGGGCCTCTATGAAGGACATCTGCGACGTTTTGCGTGCGTTTGATGTCTCAACGCGGATGGCGAGTGCAGATGATGCACTAGTCAGCATGACTGTCCCCCTTATCTGCCTGCTTCAGAAATCACTGAAAGCACCAAAGGAAGAGGTTTTGGAAGAGGTGGAGGATGAGGAGTCACAAATTCAATTACCTTCAGGACAGTCATCGCAACGTGGTTCCTCACAAAGGGCTGGGCAGGGCTCACTTTGTGAGGAGGATGAGGAGGAGGAGGAGGAGTCAATGGAGGAGGAAGAAATCCCTACAGAGGGAGGTACACAACGCTCTAGTCAGTATGTAGAGCGAGGGTGGGGTGATGCAGAGGAGGCAGAGATGACGCCTCTTCCAGAGGACAGCCTTTGTTGGCCAGTTGGGAGTCTGCAGCACATGGTTGATTTCATGCTTCAGTGCCTGAGAAACGACCGCCGCATCGCCCACATTCTCACCACGTCAGATTATTGGGTGTACACCCTCCTAGACCCTCGCTACCGGGACAACTTACAAACCCTCATCACACCGGTGAACCGGGACCGTAAAATGCAGGAGTCCCAAGACACACTGGTGCAATCCATACTGTTGTACATTCCAGCCGAGAGAGCTGCTGCTGCTGCTACTGCTTTACAAAGCAGCTCTGTGCGTCCAGGCAGTGTAGACACCTCTACAACAAGAGGGAGCACAAGCAGCGCCTCTGCACAGGGCAAGAGCTGTATGTTACAAATGTGGCGACGTTTTATGACAGCGCCAGCAAGGTCTACACCATCCGAGACGGCTCCAGTCACCAGGAAGAAACGTTTCCGTAAGATGGTGACAGACTACTTGGCTTTCCCTCTAAGTGTACTCCCAGATGCCTCTTCCCCTTTCAAATTTTGGGTCTCTAAGTTGGATACATGGCCAGAGCTTAGCCAGTATGCATTGGAGGTGCTGGCTTGCCCTGCTGCCAGTGTATTATCTGAGCGCGTCTTTAGTGCTGCAGGTGGTGTAGTAACAGACCGTCGCATGCGACTATCCTCAGAGAATGTAGACCGGCTTACTTTTCTGAAAATGAACAAGGCATGGATCTCACCTGAATTTGCCTGTCCGTTTTCAGATTAAATAACTGTTTGGCAACGTTTTCCATGTCTCCTGTTATGTTCATCTTTCTACCCCTGAACTCTACTCCCTGGGCTACAACACTGCCATTTGTTGCTCGTAAGTAATTGGCAGGGGTACTGACTCCTGGCCAGCCTGGCTACAGCACGACAGCTGTTTCCTGGCAGTGTGAACGTCAATTATCCTCCAATAAGTTGTGCTGTCGTGTTGCATTCGGGTTAGCCGACTCTATGGTGCCTGCAGTTTAGGTGATTCGTATGTGTGCTGTGGGATATGTAAATAAAGGCTGTTTCCATTGTGACAATAGGACAAGCACCCACTGTAGGACTGTGTGATTCGGTAACTGCGGACTGCTTGCGTCCTGTCAACTTACATTTTCATGGGTGCGTTCTGCTACCCGTCCGGGGTCCAGTACCGTCAACTGGTTCTCCCCAGTGCCTTTGGCCTAGGTGCCTCCATCTCCGTATCTGAGTTCCACCAACGTCTGCTGGTCCTTGGTAGTGCTTTGGAGCACAGGTACCTCCTGCTTAGTAACCATGTCACAGTAACGTCAGCTGGTACTCGGTTGTGACATAGCCTCTTTTCCTTCTGCTACCCGTCCGGGGTCCAGTACCGTCAACTGGTTCTCCCCAGTGCCTTTGGCCTAGGTGCCTCCATCTCCGTATCCGAGTTCCACCAACGTCTGCTGGTCCTTGGTAGTGCTTTGGAGCACAGGTACCTCCTGCTTAGTAACCGTGTCACAGTAACGTCAGCTGGTACTCGGTTGTGACATTGCCTCTTTTCCTTCTGCTACCCGTCCGGGGTCCAGTACCGTCAACTGGTTCTCCCCAGTGCCTTTGGCCTAGGTGCCTCCATCTCCGTATCCGAGTTCCACCAACGTCTGCTGGTCCTTAGTAGTGCTTTGGAGCACAGGTACCTCCTGCTTAGTAACCGTGTCACAGTAACGTCAGCTGGTACTCGGTTGTGACATTGCCTCTTTTCCTTCTGCTGCCCCTCCGGGTTCCAGCACAGTCAGCTGGTCCTCGTTACTTCCATTGTCTCTTGATCCATCTGATACCCGTCAG
The DNA here is from genome assembly GCA_033576555.1 of Oophaga sylvatica. Lineage (NCBI taxonomy): Eukaryota > Metazoa > Chordata > Amphibia > Anura > Dendrobatidae > Oophaga > Oophaga sylvatica. The sequence goes on from JARQOD010000629.1 coordinate 45,029, forward strand.
GGTTCCAGTAACGTCAGCTGGTTCTCGGAAATTAGACGACCTTAAAGACCACCCAGAAGAAGATGACGACAACAAGGACGACGAGCATGAAGCCAACCAGCCTGAACACCATCACAAAGAAAAAATAAAAGATTACCCAGAAGAAGATCACCAACAGGACAAAGAAGGTTAAGACAAACTACAAGATACAGAACAAGAGACAGAAGAACAATAAGCAGAAGATCAAAAATCAGAAGAACATTAAGTATAAGACCAAAATGAAGAGCAAAATATATGCTCTAAATTCTAAGCAGAAGAAGACTAAGCAGTGTATGGGGGTGAGTCCGTTCCTCCTCGTGGTGCCCCTGGAAAATGCCTGCTGCTGCAGGCTAAACTGAACACGGACAAATACTGTTGTAATTTAAATCTTTTGTGACAGCAAGAACGGAAGGATGAACAATTCATACTTTTACAGATTACAAGTACAGGAATCTCTGTCACAAATAAGAATATGATGAAGAAGATGAAGAGGAAGAAGATGAAGAATTTGAATATGAAGAAGATTAATTAGTTTAATAATAACAATATGAGTAATGTAAACAAAAACATGAATAGCAAGAAGTTTAAGAAGAAGATTAAGAAGGTGAAGATGAAGAATAATTTGATGAGAAAGATGATGCTGCTGAAGATTATGAAGGAGAAAGTGTGGCACTGGCAAAAGTTAAAAAGGTGAAGAGCATGGAAGTTGTGAAACATACATATTTGCCAAAATAGAAAAAAGGTTAACAACATTGTCAATTTGTTAGTCAATCCAAACGTATTTCCAAAAAAATATATATTAATGCTATTCCAATGCATTGGGTTAAACATGTATGCCTTTATTGTCTCCTCAACCTCCCCCAATACATTCTACATTAGTCTTTGTTGTTTTCCTTTATGTACAATTAACCAACAAGGCAAGAATGGGTTTTTTTAATGTCGATATTTGGTTCCCATAGACTTACATGGGACTTCCGGTATCGGAATCGGATATTTAGTGATATCGGCGATACCATTCCGATCCGATATTTTTAGATATCGAGCAGTATCGCTCAACACTAGTCTCTATGTTTCTTGTTTGAGGCTGTTCTCAGGGTCTTCCGTGTGGCTTTACATTCTCTGTCAAACCAACCGTTGGTCTGTTTTTCTTTTGGTCTCTTGTAGTCAACTTTTTTAAGGTCGGACAGTCTGGCCATTGCATAGAATATATTGTTGAGGTCTTTTGTAGCTTGACTCACTCCCTTTGGGTTAGGCTGGTACTCGTGGTTGTAGAAGTGGTGGAGCATCCGCTGTATTTCGGGTCTGCTGAGAGCCTCTTTGTACTTTAGTGCCGACGTTTTGGACCATTTATATGATGGAGGCCGGTTGAACAGGCCGCTATGCTGTGGCTTTTGAGTGGGTGGTTTCTCTGTAGATTTCAAGTACAGAAGAAGTTGGCTGTGGTCTGACAGGTGCGTTTGTGGGGTGACTATGAAGGCGCTGATATTTGCCTGGTTCATGTCTGTAATGGCATAATCTACTACACTCCTCCCTACATGGGAGTTTAGTGTATACCTCCCTAAAGAGTCTCCTTTGGTACGTCCATTAAGAATATGAAGTCCTAAACTTCTACATACGTTCAGGAGCTTTTTACCACTTTTGTTGACTGTACTGTCGTAGCTGTTTCTCTCTGTGTGTACTGAGTCTTGGCCGTCATTCTCTGCTCCAAATATGTAGATGTTCCCATCCGTGGTCAGGGAGTCGTTTTCTCTCCTGTTCTTGCGTTGAGGTCTCCAAAGATGAGAACTTTGCCAGGGCCTGATAGTGGGCGGCTTCTCTTTGTAAGATCTCGAAGCTCTCTGGATTGAAGTAGGGGGACTCTGGCGGTGGTATATAGGTGGCGCAGAGGTGGACATCAGACTGAGAGGTGAGGATGGAGCTGCTAATCCTGATCCATATGTGGCTACCTCCTCTCTTCACCGGTTTGATGTATTGGTGGAGCTCGTCTTTATACCAGATCAGTATTCCTCCTGAGCTCCGGCCCTGTTTGATGTTTTTATTTTTCAGGGCAGGGACAGAGATTTCCCTGTATCCGATGGGCGCCAGGGATTCGTTTTCGGCTCTGGTCCATGTTTCCAGGAGGATCTGGATGTCTATATTTTTCAGTCTTTGTATAAAGTCCGGGTCATTTGTTTTACATCCAAAGGTCGAGGTGTTGAGACCCTGAATATTCCAGCTGCTGATTGTAAGTGAAGTCATTTTTTCTATTTATCTTGTGTGTATATACCTTGTAATGAGTATGGCTGTGTAGGACAAACTGGACTTCTGACTGTTTTGTAGGTGTGCTTGGTTCCATCCAGTCACATTAGTTTCCTGCATAGTGCGCTGAGCAGGGTCTTTACCTCATCCGTATCTCTGCTCTGCGTGTATCTGTGTGGGGTCGGTGGACCCCTCCATGGAGGTCTCCTCCTCTGATGGTCTGATTTTGGGTGAAGAGCTTTGTTTCCAGCTTCTGGAGATAGGATTGGGGTTTTCTGTCTTATTATTGTTAGGGGTCTTTCGGTGTGATGTTGGTCACTGTTGAATCCAGGCCTGGGTCCTCTGTTTAGTACGATGTCTTTCAGCTCTTTGGCCAGGAGGCTGACCCCTTGTTTGTTGAGGTGCTTATTATCATATAGGTGATGGTGGTTTATGGAAAGGTGTTGTGCCAGGGTCACGTTTGGGACAGTCTTGACCTTTTCTGTCAGTTCCATATTGATGCTTTGGGTGGTTTGCCTGGATATGTCCTTTGTTGGGGGCAGAGATGACAGAATGATTTTGCTGTCTGGGAATTTTAGTTTTGCCTTCTTTGCTAGTTGGGCCAGTTGTGCTGCGATCTGCTTGTGCTGGTTTGGCAGATTGTTTGTACCTGTGTGTATAATAATATGGTTTGGGTTGGTAAAACGTGGATTATTGATGACCTCTGTCACCTGTTCAATAGTTGCACAGTGGATTTTTCTGACCCGTTTTCCTGGGAATAGCCGCTGTGCATTTAGGTACTTCCCATTTGAGTCCATTATTAGGACGATATCAGGGCTTTGTGGTGTCTGGGATGGGTTAAGTGGCTGATGGTGGGGGTCTGTGATGCTGGCTTTGCTGGTGGTTGGTTCGCTTCTCGCTGGCTCACTTTTCTTGGTTTCAGTATTATTCATATTATAGGTTATTGCTGTGTTGTTGTTTGGGGTCTCCACATTCTGGTCAGTGGGGGCCATATTGTCTGCTCTCTGGCTAGTTTCCATTGTCCCCTGCTGGGTCAGACATTGAGGACTCTGCATTTTGAGTTCTGCTATCTCCTTTCTGAGCCTTTCATTGTCATTTTGTAATTTGCACATTTCCTCTCTTATTTTCTGGAGAGCTGACTTGAACTCGCATTTCAGCTTATTGATCTCATTTGTTGCTTGGTCATTTGCATTTCTATGTGAGTTTCTTTGAAGTTCTTCCTTAATTTGAGCCAAGTCTCCTTCTAATTGAGATAGATAGTCTCTGATGTTCTCAGCGGAGAGGTGTGAAGTGTTGGGGGTAGGGGCCCTGGAGGTCTTCTCTGTAGATATGTGAGCATTAGAAATGGCCTCTGGAAGTGTATTTCTAAAGGTACTGCCACACTAAGCTATCCCGCTAGCGATCTCGTTAGCGTTGCATACTAATGAGATCGCTAGCGGGATTGTTTCTATATCGCTAAATGCTACCGCATTTAGCGATATAGTTAACGACGCTATCGCCGTTAGCGATCTTCTTAACGACTTTAGCGGTACAAAAGTACCGCTAAATCGCTAAGAAAAGGTGCCACACAGCGATTAGATACTTACCCAGCGGGAGCGCCAGCGATGAAATAGGGTCCGGAACGATTCCAGCGACGAGCGAGATCACAGCAGGAAGCTCGTCGCTGGAAGCTGCCGCACTGAACAATATCGCTAACGGGATCGCTAAATAGTGACGTTTTTTAGCGATCCCGTTAGCGATATTGTTTAGTGTGGCATACCCTTAAGGATTTGAGCCTGTTCACTGATTTCAATAAAAAGTTCATCGAACTGTTGCAGATTGTCCTCAGTTCCTTGCACCATGACGGTGCCAGTATTGTACAGAGTTATAGTGAGTGAGTGTGTGTCATCTTCTGCGTTGTTTTTAATTTTAATCTGCTGGCCAGTATTGGTGTTGCACTGAGATATATGTTTATACTGCTTGCACAGGGTGGTGTGCCAGGCTGAGAGATGGTCTGTGCGGAATACCACGTTGGTTCTCCTTTTTTCTTCATCTTTAGTGTAATTAGAAATAAGGGTTTCTGGATTCTCCTCTTTGCTTTCTTGCGATTTATGTCTTGCTGTGTGTCTCCATGACCCTGGTTGCTGTCTCCACATGTCTTGCCTTACTTCTATTTGTGCTTTCCATTTGTGTATATGTAATGTAACTTATTCTAGAAGTTAGATTGTAAAGCTATGATGTTGGTGCGAAGGGTCCTACTTTGAGCTCAGTTGGTGTCAATGATGCTGCCTGTGTGAGTCTGTCTCAAAATCTTGCTTGCCTTTAATCCCTATCTCCTCTTTATAAATCCAAGGTCATATCAGGTCCTTTCTGTCACGATTTGATTTTTCCGTTGTTTAAGTTGTCTTACAAGGTTAGTGATGGTAATTCAGAGCTCTACTTATTGTTTTATTTCCTAGAATGGTACTCATATACCTGCAGGATGCCATCAGTCTCTATCTACAGTATATATACCTGAAGGCATACGTCATATCTACAGTAATTATACCTGACAGGGCCCATTACAGTCTATACTACGTAATAATCCTCAGGCCTTACGTCTATATCTACAGTAATAATACCTGACAGCAGTCCGTCACTCTTATCTCAGTATATACTGACAGGAGCGTAAGTCTATTCTCATAATATAACCATGACGAGCGTTATGTCTATATCACAGTTACTATATACTAGATAAGACTGTATGTCTATATCTACAGTATATATACCTGACGACCGTCAGTATATGTCTACATAATATATACCTGACAGGAGTCCATACAGTCTGTATCTACAGTAATATATACCTGACAGGAGCCCTGTACAGTCTATATCTACAGTAATATATACCTGACAGGAGCCCGTACAGTCTATATCTACAGTAATATATACCTGACAGGAGCCCTACAGTCTGTTATCTACAGTAATATATACCTGACAGGAGCCTACAGTCTGTATCTACAGTAATATATACCTGACAGGAGCCTGTACAGTCTATATCTACAGTAATATAACCTGACAGGAGCCCGTACAGTCTATATCTACAGTAATATATACTTGACAGGAGCCGTACAGTCTATATCTACAGTAATATATACCCGACAGGAGCCTGTACAGTCTATATCTACAGTAATATATACCTGACAGGAGCCTGTACAGTCTATATCTACAGTAATATATACCTGACAGGAGCCATACAGTCTAGCATCTTCATAGTGAGCGGCTAGATGTATGGTGCAGCAAGACCTGGCAGGAGCCCATATTCTGCTGGCTATTTAATAATTTTTACCTGAAGGAGCACATACATTCTATGTCATGTATGGGCCATAGTCAGGCAGGCAGTATCCCATAAAAGTCTGTCTTTAAGTAATATATACCTGGATGGAGCCCTACAGTCTAGCATTTACAGTTATTACTGACAGTAGACTGTATATCAGTAGCAGAACCGGAAGGAGCCCTACAGTCTAGCATCTTCAGTAATAGACGGTAGCTGTATGCGGACTACGATCATGGACCTGGACAGGAGCCCATACAGTCTAGCATCTTCAGTAATGAGCCGGCTAACTGTATGGGCTGCAGCCAGGACCTGGCAGGACCCATATATTCTGCTGGCTTTAATAATTTTTACCTTGAAGGACACATACATTCTAGTGTCTCGTATGGGCCACAGTCAGGGCCAGGCAGTAGCCCATAAAGTCTGCTATCTTGAAGAATTATACCTGGATGGAGCCCATACAGTCTAGCATCTCAGTAGTGAGCCAGCTAGACTGTATGGGATGTAGCCAGGCACCTGGAAGGAGCCCTTACAGTCTAGCATCTTCAGTAGTGAGCCGGCTGACTGTATGGGCTGCAGCCAGGACTGGAAGGAGCCATACAGTCTAGCATCTTCAGTAATGAGCCGGCTAAACTGTATGGGCTGCAGCCAGGACCTGGCAGGAACCCATATATTCTGCTGGCTTTAATATTTATACCTTGAAGGAACACATACATTCTAGTGTCCCGTATGGGCCACAGTCAGGGCCAGGCAGTAGCCCATAAAGTCTGCTATCTTGAAGAATATATACCTGGAAGGAGCCCATACAGTCTAGCATCTTCAGTAGTGAGCCGGCTAGACTGTATGGGATGTAGCCAGGCACCTGGAAGGAGCCCATACAGTCTAGCATCTTCAGTAGTGAGCCAGCTAGACTGTATGGGATGTAGCCAGGACCTGGAAGGAGCCCATACAGTCTAGCATCTTCAGTAATGAGCCAGCAAGACTGTATGGGCTGCAGCCAGGCACCTGGAAGGAACGCATATATTCTGCTGGCTTTAATAATTTATACCTTGAAGGAGCACATACATTCGAGTGTCCCGTATGGGTTGCAGTCAGGGCCAGGCAGCAGCCCAGAAAGTCTGCTATCTTGAAGAATATATACCTGGAAGGAGCCCATACAGTCTAGCATCTTCAGTAGTGAGCCGGCTAGACTGTATGGGCTGTAGCCAGGCACCTGGAAGGAGCCCATACAGTCTAGCATCTTCAGTAGTGAGCCAGCTAGACTGTATGGGCTGCAGCCAGGACCTGGAAGGAGCCCATACAGTCTAGCATCTTCAGCAGTGAGCCAGCTAGACTGTAGGGCTGAAGCCAGGACCTGGCAGGAGCCCATATATTCTGCTGGCTTAATAATTTATACCTTGAAGGAGCACATACATTCGAGTGTCCCGTATGGGCCACAGTCGGGCCAGGCAGCAGCCACAGAAAGTCATGCTATCTTGAAGAATATATACCTGGAAGGAGCCCATACAGTCTAGCATCTTCAGTAGTGAGCCGGTGACTAGATGTATGGGCTGCAGCCAGGACCTGGCAGGAACGCATATATTCTGCTGGCTTTAATATTTATAAAATACTTAAAACAGTACTCGCGCTTGATCAAACACACTCGCAATACTTGATGCAAAATTACCTGGAATATTCAGAGGTTTGTAGACAGATGTTTGAATGATGAGTCAGTAGTTTTGTGTTATGGTGAGCACATATGTATTGAACCTCTAGGTGCAAGAAATATGCTAAAACTGCCACATAAATTGCGAGAAATAACTAAGTAACTCTTCGCATAAAAAGAAAGGACCCGATCCACACATGTGCGTCCTTAAAAAATGTGCCTTTTTTGGAAATAAACCCTTGGGGATAGGAAATCCCAATACCTCAATATTGGAGAGAATCAAAATGTGCAAAAAATGCCTTTAAGATATTAAACTTTAAGGTGCATAAAATTAAAAAGTCATATATATCAATGATTAAGGTGCCGACTGTGCAATATTAAAGTGCATACTTCATAGCGAAAAACAGATTTGTATATATACCCATATCCTTATGTAACAACGTGAAGTGATAAATAAGAGAGAGTCTGGTACTCCTATGGGACAAATGGAAGTGTGACCGGTGATATTCAAAGAGATCCACTAGCGGTACCTTATAAATAGAGTATTGGTATAACTAGTATCCTGACTGGAGAAAAAGATGATACTTAGCTTGGGACGGGCTCCAAATAAATCCGATGTTTGTAGAAAAGGGGAGAAGACGAGGGGTCCTGGAGAGCTGCCCCGGCCGGTGGCAAGCTCTCCTCCACACTAGCGCTGCTGCGCAGCTATACTCCAGAGAGCGTCGGAAGGCCCCAGGTGCAGGTGCCGCTCCTGCACGGGTTCTCCCTCCCAGACGCGCTGCCGTGCGATCGTTCTCTGGGGAGCGTGTTCTGTGTCCGGACTCCGACACGTGATGCGGTCACGTGATGTGCTAATTCAAGCTACGGTGTGCAGAGAGAGCCACAATACCATCCAACGCGTTTCGGAGAGCTGACGGCCTCCTTCATCAGGGATGGCTCTGTCTGCACTTGGCTCATATATTTATATGCTCAGTCTATGTATCTTAATTGAAAGCAAATAGTTCTATGTCATTATTTAAACCTCTGGGTTTTAAAGTTTCCAGTTCAAAAATCCATCTTGTTTCTTCCCTGGACATCTGTTTAACAAAGTCCCCTTTACGCCAGTCTTTATTGACTACTTTAATTCCAGTTAAAGTACTTCCATTTGTCCCATAGGAGTACCAGGACTCTCTCTTATTTATCACTTCACGTTGTTACATAAGGATATGGGTATATATACAAATTTGTTTTTCGCTATGAAGTATGCACTTTAATTCCAGTTAAAGTAGTCAATAAAGACTGGCGTAAAGGTGACTTTGTTAAACAGATGTCCAGGGAAGAAACAAGATGGATTTTTGAACTGGAAACTTTAAAACCCAGAGGTTTAAATAATGACATAGAACTATTTGCTTTCAATTAAGATACATAGACTGAGCATATAAATATATGAGCCAAGTGCAGACAGAGCCATCCCTGATGAAGGAGGCCGTCAGCTCTCCGAAACGCGTTGGATAGTATTGTGGCTCTCTCTGCACACCGTAGCTTGAATTAGCACATCACGTGACCGCATCACGTGTCGGAGTCCGGACACAGAACACGCTCCCCAGAGAACGATCGCACGGCAGCGCGTCTGGGAGGGAGAACCCGTGCAGGAGCGGCACCTGCACCTGGGGCCTTCCGACGCTCTCTGGAGTATAGCTGCGCAGCAGCGCTAGTGTGGAGGAGAGCTTGCCACCGGCCGGGGCAGCTCTCCAGGACCCCTCGTCTTCTCCCCTTTTCTACAAACATCGGATTTATTTGGAGCCCGTCCCAAGCTAAGTATCATCTTTTTCTCCAGTCAGGATACTAGTTATACCAATACTCTATTTACAAGGTACCGCTAGTGGATCTCTTTGAATATCACCGGTCACACTTCCATTTGTCCCATAGGAGTACCAGGACTCTCTCTTATTTATCACTTCACGTTGTTACATAAGGATATGGGTATATATACAAATCTGTTTTTCGCTATGAAGTATGCACTTTAATATTGCACAGTCGGCACCTTAATCATTGATATATATGACTTTTTAATTTTATGCACCTTATGTTGTAATATCTTAAAGGCATTTTTTGCACATTTTGATTCTCTCCAAATATTGAGGTATTGGGATTTCCTATCCCCAAGGGTTTTTCCAAAAAAGGCACATTTTTAAGGACGCACATGTGTGGTCTGGGTCCTTTCTTATTTTATGCGAAGTTACTTAGTTTATTTCTCGCAATTTATGTGGACTGATTTTATCTTTTTTCTTGCACCTAGAGGTTCAATACATATGTGCTCACCATAACACAAAAACTACTGACTCATCATTCAAACATCTGTCTACAAACCTTCTGAATATTCCAGGTATGTGTTGCGATCAGTATTGCGAGTGTGTTTGATTCAAAGCGCGAGTACTGTTTTAGTATTTTATTATTATCCCCTTTTTTCTCCTTGTGGTAGGAGTTTTGTACTTGCAGCAGGATCCAGCACTTATATACCTGCGCCGCTACATCTATTTTATCTTTCTTTAATAATTTATACCTTGAAGGAGCACATACATTCTAGTGTCCCGTATGGGTTGCAGTCAGGGCCAGGCAGTAGCCCATAAAGTCTGCTTTCTTGAAGAATATATACCTGGATGGAGCCCATACAGTCTAGCATCTTCAGTAGTGAGCCGGCTAGACTGTATGGGCTGTAGCCAGGCACCTGGAAGGAGCCCATACAGTCTAGCATCTTCAGTATTGAGCCGGCTAGACTGTATGGGCTGCAGCCAGGACCTGGAAGAAGCCCATACAGTCTAGCATCTTCAGTAATGAGCCAGCTAGACTGTATGGGCTGCAGCCAGGCACCTGGAAGGAACCCATATATTCTGCTGGCTTTAATAATTTATACCTTGAAGGAGCACATACATTCGAGTGTCACGTATGGGCTGCAGTCAGGGCCAGGCAGCAGCCCAGAAAGTCTGCTATCTTGAAGAATATATACCTGGAAGGAGCCCATACAGTCTAGCATCTTCAGTATTGAGCCGGCTAGACTGTATGGGCTGCAGCCAGGACCTGACAGGAGCCCATATATTCTGCTGGCTTTAATAATTTATACCTTGTAGGAGCACATACATTCTAGTGTCCCTTATGGGATGTAGCCAGGACCTGGAAGGAGCCCATACAGTCTAGCATCTTCAGCAGTGAGCCAGCTAGACTGTATGGGCTGCAGCCAGGACCTGACAGGAGCCCATATATTCTGCTGGCTTTAATAATTTATACCTTGAAGGAGCACATACATTCTATTGTCACGTATGGGCTGCAGTCAGGGCCAGGCAGCAGCACAGAAAGTATGCTTTCTTGAAGAATATATACCTGGATGGAGCCCATACAGTCTAGCATCTTCAGTAGTGAGCCAGCTAGACTGTATGGGCTGCAGCCAGGACCTGACAGGAGCCCATATATTCTGCTGGCTTTAATAATTTATACCTTGAAGGAGCACATACATTCTATTGTTACACGTATGGGCTGCAGTCAGGGCCAGGCAGCAGCACCAGAAAAGTATGCTTTCTTGAAGAATATATACCTGGAAGCGAGCCCATACAGTCTAGCATCTTCAGTAGTGAGCCAGCTAGACTGTATGGGCTGAAGCCAGGACCTGGCAGGAGCCCATACAGTCTAGGCTCAACCACTGCAGAAACCAGTGTCTAATGGCGTCTTCTCTTCCTGGCTTTGGCAGACCACGCCCCCTCCTGGTATGACACGCCCCCGGAATAAACGTCACACCTGGCAGGAGCCCATACAGTCTAGCATTTACCAAACAGAGAACACCTCAGAGAGTGAGAGGAGAGAGACATTCCTGTCAGACGAGACGGAAGAAAACGAGCTAGTTACCTCAGACATGCTGAGAGGGAACTCTAGCTAGAAAGAAAGACTTATCTGAAAGCCTGAGGACTTCAGCAAACACTCAGCTTATATAGTGGAGTCCAGTGTAGTGGAAAGGATTGCCACTTGGTCTGGTCAAGGTTGAGTCCACTGAGAGTCCAACAGTGAGCTGTTTCAGAAAGTAAGCGTGCCGACGCTTGGAGAGCGGTGAAGAGAAGGAAGCTGACATCTACTGTTGTTTGTGCTTATGATAGTGGTGAGAGTAGGACGACAGGCAAGTGGAAAAGGGAAAGAGAGTGACCGAGGTCAACCAGCATTAATAGCTACCTCGACTCTGCACCACCGGACACCGGGTCCGCGCTTACCAGCATCTGCACGACTGGTAGGAGACACCGGAGACCCTGCTGGACTACAAGTCACAGAGGGGCCCTTCAGTGCTGATACGTAACCGGGGTCAGGAAGAACAAGAGTCTAGCAGGGCCCTGCATATAGAGACTAGTTCTGTCCAAAAGAAGGCTCCACCACAAGATCAGCCGGGCGTAGCAAAGAGAACAGAGTTAAACTTTGTTTTATGCAAGTTAGAAACTCACACTCATAAAGACGTAAGGAGGCCTTACACCTACTCAGTGGATTACTGGACGTGCATCCTCCACCCTGACGGCCTCCCGGGATGTGCCTGCAACTTCATCACCAGTAAAGGTACAGAAAGAGACTGTCTTGTGTGTGTCTGTATTATTGCTCCTTCACCCCTGCACCGCCATATACCTCGAGGGATCAGTCTTAAGGGTATGCCACACTAAACAACATTGCTAACGGGATCGCTAAAAAACGTCACTATTTAGCGATCCCGTTAGCGATGTTGTTGTGTGCGGCATCTGTCAGCGACGAGCTCCCTGCTGAGATCCTGCTGTGATCTCGCTCGTCGCTGGAATCGTTCCGGACCCTATTTTATCGTCGGCGCTCCCGCTGGGTAAGTATTATCGCTGAGTGTGGCACCTTTTATTTAGCGATTTAGCGGTATTTTGTACCGCTAAAGTCGTTAAGGAGATCGCTAACCGCGATAGCGTCCTTAACGACATCGCTAAATAAAGCCGCTACTAGCGGTATTAAAACGATCCCGCTAGCGATCGCATTAGTATGCGTCTTTATCGTGATCGCTAGCGGGATAGTTTAGTGTGGCAGTACCTTTACCTGTGGAAGACTTAACACCTTGCTGCCCAGTAACAACCCCTCAGAGGATTCACTCTGCAGCGCTGGTCACCCTGATAAGAAACCACAGGTGACGTCACGAACATTTCTATAAATCTACAACCCCCTGTAAATATCCCCCTTTAGTGAGCGCCCAGGGCAACGGACCGAGCTGCGCTACCCGTGACATCCCCCAGTAAAGTGAACGGGCTCGGTGCCGAGTACCCCAAAGCCCTGTTACGTGCGACTCATCTATAGAGGCTGTTGGGATGTATATAGAGGCTGCTGGGCTGTATATAGAGGCTGCTGGCTGTATATAGAGGCTGCTGGGCTGTATATAGAGGCTGCTGGGGTGTATATAGAGGCTCCTGGGGTGTATATAGAGGCATCTGGGATGTATATAGAGGCTGTTGGGCTGTATATAGATGCTGCTGGGGTGTATATAGAGGCTCCTGGGGTGTATATAGAGGCTGCTGGGGTGTATATAGAGGCTGTTGGGCTGTATATAGAGGCTTCAGGGCTGTATATAGAGGCTGCTGGGGTGTATATAAAGGCTGCTGGGGTGTATATAGAGGCTGCTTGGCTGTATATAGGGGCTGTTGGGCTGTATATAGAGGCTGCTGGGCTGTATATAGAGGCTGCTGCTGGGCTGTATATTGAGGCTGCTGGGCTGTATATAGAGGTTGCTGGGCTGAATATAGAGGCTGCTGGGTGTATATAGAGCTGTGGGCTGTATATAGAGGCTGTTGCTTGGGCTGTATATAGAGGCTGCTGGGTGTATATAGAGGCTGCTGGGCTGTATATAGAGGCTGCTTGGGTGTATATAGAGGCTGCTGGGGTGTATATAGAGGCTGCTTGGGCTGTATATAGAGGCTGCTGGGCTGTATATAGAGGCGTTGCTGGGCTGTATATTTGAGGCTGCTGGGTGTATATAGAGGCTGCTGGGCTGTATATAGAGGCTGGAGCTGGGGTGTATATAGAGTGGGTTAATAGAGCTGCTGGGCTGTATATAGAGGCTGCTGGCTGGGGCTGTATATAGAGGCTGCTGGGTGTATATAGAGGCTGCTGGGCTGTATATAGAGGCTGCTGGTGTATATAGAGGCTTGCTTGGGCTGTATATAGAGGCTGCTGGGGTGTATATAGAGGCTGCTGGGCTGTATATAGAGGCTGCTGGGGTGTAAATAGAGGCTGCTGGGGTGTATATAGAGGCTGCTGGGCTGTATATAGAGGCTGCTGGGTGTATATAGAGGTGCTGGGCTCTATATAGAGGCTGCTGGGGTGTATATAGAGGCTGCTGGACTGTATATAAGGCTGCTGGACTGTATATAGAGGCTGCTGGGTGTATATAGAGGCTGCTGGGCTGTATATAGAGGCTGCTGGGGTGTATATAGAGGCTGCTGGGGTGTATATAAAGGCTGCTGGACTGTATATAGAGGCTGCTGGGGTGTATATAGAGGCTGCTGGGGTGTATATACAGGCTGCTGGACTGTATATAGAGGCTGCTGGGTTGTATATAGAGGCTGCTGGGCTGTATATAGAGGCTGCTGGGCTGTATATAGAGGCTGCTGGGGTGTATATAGAGGCTCCTGGGGTGTATATAGAGGCAGCTGGGGTGTATATAGAGGCTGTTGGGCTGTATATAGAGGCTGCTGGGGTGTATATAGAGGCTTCAGGGCTGTATATAGAGGCTGCTGGGGTGTATATAGAGGCTGCTTGGCTGTATATAGAGGCTGTTGGGATGTATATAGAGGCTGCTGCTGGGCTGTATATAGAGGCTGCTGGGCTGTATATAGAGGCTGCAGCTGGGGTGTATATAAAGGCTGCTGGGCTGTATATAGAGGCTGCTGGGGTGTAGATAGAGTCTGCTGGGTTGTATATAGAGGCTGCTGGGGTGTATATAGAGGCTGCTGGGCTGTATATAGGGGCTGCTGGGTTGTATATAGAGGCTGCTGGGGTGTATATAGAGGCTGCTGGGCTGTATATAGAGGTGCTGGGGTGTATATAGATGCTGCTGGACTGTATATAGAGGCTGCTGGACTGTATATAGAGGCTGCTGGGGTGTATATAGAGGCTGCTGGATTGTATATAGAGGCTGCTGGGCTGTATATAGAGGCTGCTTGGGTGTATATAGAGGCTGCTGGACTGTATATAGAGGCTGCTGGGCTGTATATAGAGGCTGCTTGGGTGTATATAGAGGCTGCTGGACTGTATATAGAGGCTGCTGGGGTGTATATAGAGGCTGCTGAGGTGTATATTGAGGCTGCTGGACTGTATATAGAGGCTGCTGGGCTGTATATAGAGGCTGCTGGGCTGTATATAGAGGCTGCTGGGGTGTATATAGAGGCTGCTGGACTGTATATAGAGGTGCTGGGGTGTATATAGAGGCTGCTGGGCTGTATGTAGAGGCTGCTGGGGTGTATATAGATGCTGCTGGGGTGTATATAGAGGCTGCTGCTGGAGTGTATATAGAGGCTGCTAGGATGTATATAGAGGCTGCTGGGCTGTATACAGAGGCTGCTGGGGTGTATATAGAGTTTGCTGGGCTGTATATAGAGGCTGCTGGGGTGTATATAGAGGCTTCAGGGCTGTATATAGAGGCTGCTGGGGTGTATATAGAGGCTGCTTGGCTGTATATAGAGGCTGTTGGGCTGTATATAGAGGCTGCTGCTGGGCTGTATATACAGGCTGCTGGGCTGTATATAGATGCTGCAGCTGGGGTGTATATAAAGGCTGCTGGGCTGTATATAGAGGCTTGCTGGGGTGTATATAGAGGCTGCTGGGGTGTATATAGTGGCTGCTGGGTTGTATATAGAGGCTGCTGGGGTGTAGATAGAGGCTGCTGGGCTGTATATAGAGGCTGCTGCTGGGGTGTATATAGAGGTTGCTGGGGTGGTTTTTTTGGAAGTGCATTTGAGCAGCAGGGTGATTTGCTGCTGAAGGAGAGAAAAAAAAAACCTCTCTTTAAGGCTAAGTTCACACGTTGCGGAATTGCCGCGGAAATTTCCGCGGCAATCCCGCACTTCTTTCCGCGGGAAATACGCACGTTTTTTATAAGCGTATTCCCGCTAAAAACTAGCATTTTGCAAGCGTAATTAGCTTGCAGAATGCTAGCGTTTTCCAAGCGATCTGTAGCATCGCTTGGAAAACTGATTGACAGGTTGGTCACACGAGTCAAACAAGTGTTTGACAAGTGTGACCAACTTTTTACTATTGATGCCGCCTATGCCGCATCAATAGTAAAAAGATCTAATGTAAAAATAATAAAAAAAATAATAAATAATGATATTCTCACCTTCCGGCGGCCCCCGCAGCTTTCCCGCCTTCAGCGACGCTCCCGGCAACTCCGGTCCCAGGAGTGCTTTGCGACAAATCACACCGATGACGTAGCATCTCGCGAGACCGCTACGCCATCTGGGTGATTCTCGCAAAGCACTCCTGGGACCGGGAGTTGCCGGGAGCATCGCTGAAGGCGGGAAAGCTGCGGGGGCCGCGGGAAGGCTGCGGGGGCCGCCGGAAGGTGAGAATATCATTATTTTTTATTTTAATTATTGTTTTACCAGGGATATGGTACCCAGGGCCTGGAGGAGAGTCTCCTCTCCTCCAGACCCTGGGTACCACCACACATGAACCGCTTACATTCCGCAAAATTAATGAACATGTTGCTATTTTTTCCGCGAAGCGTTTTTTTCGCGGAAAAAAACGCAACATGTGGCCAAAACATGCGGAATCAATTAACATGTATAGGATGCTTAATGCTTGCATTTTTATCGCGTTTTTACCGTGGAAAATCGCGGAAAAACCGCGAAAAAAACGCAAAAATTCCTGAACGTGTGCACTTAGCCTTAATCTTCTGCTTCAGCGAGTGTTAGCGAGCTGAGTGTGACCGGTGCGCAAGTGCGAACGGTGGTAAGTGTGACTTGTGATTCAGTGACTTTGGATTCAGGGAGTTTCCAAGGGAGGAATTACTGAATTGCTGTTATATTTTATTAATACTTTTTATTTATTTTTACTTATCTTTGCTGTCTGGTGAAATCCCCATTAGATATGTGCTCCACTATTGCCAATGCCATCCAGTGTACATCTTGCCACATGTATGCAGTCCTTGAACAGCCGGTCGGGGGTGCATACTGCTGTGCGAGATGTGAGCACGTTGTGCATTTGAAAGCCCAAATCCTGGATCTAAATGTGTAGCTGGCAACACTGAGATCCATAGACAATATGGAAAGGAGTCTTCTGCTCACTGAGCAGACGCTCAATGGGATAGATGAGGGGGGGATGCTAGGATGGAGCTGCAGGACACTGAAGTAGGAAGCTGGGTGACAGTTAGAAAGCGGGGTAGAGGGAAGAGCGCCAGGGAGGCTAGTCCTGATCTGGCACACCCCAATAAGTTTGCAAAGTTGGCAGATGAGGGGGTTGTCAGTACAGGGGTAGCACTGCTGCAGTCAGGCACGTCCTCTGAAAGCCGGGGGAGTGTCTGCTCCAGTAAGGGGGGAATTAGGAGAGCAGGGCAGGCCAGACAGGTGCTGGTAGTGGGGGACTCAATTATTAGGGGAACAGATAGGGCAATCTGTCACAAAGACGGGATCGTCGAACAGTGTGCTGCCTACCTGGAGCTCGAGTCCGACACATCGCTGATCGGGTTGACAGATTACTGGGAGGGGCTGGTGAGGACCCAGCGGTCATGGTGCACATTGGCACAAATGACAAAGTTAGAGGTAGGTGGAAGGTCCTTAAAGACGATTTCAGGGAATTAGGCTGCAAGCTTAAAGCAAGGACCTCCAACGTGGTATTTTCTGAAATACTGCCGGTACCACGCGCCACACCAGAGAGGCAACGGGAGATTAGGGAGGTTAATAAGTGGCTCAAGAATTGGTGTAGGAAGGAGGGGTTTGGGTTCCTGGAGAACTGGGTGTTAAATATTAATTATTGGTTATGGATTTATTCTTTATACACTCAATTCTGTACTGAGTACACTGACTTTCAGCTGACATTACAGATGCTATTTCTGTATGGTAAAGTGACAACTCCATATATAGAGACCACGTGATCTATGGGACATATATATAATGACTACACGAAGGGAGGGGGGTCTTGCTCTCTCACTCTCTCGTCAGACACATGGAACACTATGATGAATGAACAGCTGCAACCACGTGTTGTTTCCCTGCTATGCTGCTGACAAGGCCAGAATGTCATTTTTGCCATTCAGGACACCAAGGAAAGAAGTGTATAAGCTTTGCTATGGACAAATGGACAATCTCTACGTAACTATTTCACTCATTTTATGTTTTCCTGTAATGATGTTTTTTTGGTAAACAGTCCAATAAACCACTACATTTTTTTTATAAGAAACGTGACGTTTTCTTTAAAGTATCGCATCTGGTAACAAGTCCTTGAAAAATATACAAAATTAAGCATTTTTAACACTGGGCCGACTTCTCAGTTGGCTACAGGTTCTATGCTAGGGACGGGCTGCACCTCAATGGGGAGGGTGCAGCTGTGCTGGGGGAGAAATTGGCTAGAAGGTTGGAGGAGTCTTTAAACTAGGGACTAGGGGGAGGGTATTCATTTTATAGGAGGGGAAGGCAGTGCAGATAGAGACCTTGGCACAAATAATGAAATTGGGGGTGGGGGTGGCATGGGGGGTGGGGTTAGAACAGTTAATAATTTAAGAAAGAATAGAGGTTCAGAGAGATACATAAAGTGCATGTCTACTAATGCCAGAAGCCTCACCAACAAAATGGCGGAACTAGAATTAATTTTGTTGGAACATAATTATGACATGGTGGGGATATCTGAGACTTGGCTGGATGAGAGCCACGACTGGACGGTTAATTTACAGGGCTATAGTCTGTTTAGGAATGACCGTAAAAATAAGCGAGGTGGGGGGTGTGTGTTTATATGTAAAATCATCCTTAAAACCCATCCTGCGTGATATCTGTGAATCTAATGAAGATGTAGAGTCTCTGTGGGTGGAGATTAGGGGAGGGGGGAAAAATAATAAATTACTAATAGGGGTTTGTTATAAGTCTCCTAAAATAATGGAAGCAACAGAGAATATCCTCGTAAAGCAAATAGATGAAGCAGCAACTCAAGGAGAAGTCATTATTACAGTTAGGTCCATAAATATTTGGACAGAGACAACATTTATCTAATTTTGGTTCTAGACATTACCACAATGAATTTGAAACAAAACAAATCAGATGCAGTTGAAGTTCAGACTTTCAGCTTTCATTTGAGGGTATCCACATTAAAATTGGATGAAGGGTTTAGGAGTTTCAGCTCCTTAACATGTGCCACCCTGTTTTTAAAGGGACCAAAAGTAATTGGACAATTGACTCCAAGGCTATTTCATGGACAGGTGTGGGCAATCCCTTCATTATATCATTCTCAATTAAGCAGATAAAAGGGCTGGTGTTGATTTGAGGTGTGGTGTTTGCATTTGGAAGGTTTAGCTGTGAAGGAAACATGCGGTCAAAGGAGCTCTCCATGCAGGTGAAACAAGCTATCCTTAAGCTGCAAAAAACAGAAAAAACCCATCCGAGAAATTGCTACAACCTTAGGAGTGGCAAAATCTACAGTTTGGTACATTCTGAGAAAGAAAGAAAGCACTGGTGAACTCATCAATGCAAAAAGACCTGGGCGCCCACGAAGACAACAGTGGTGGATAGTGTTGAGCGATACTTTCCGATATCCAAAAGTATCGGAATCGGAATGGTATCGCCGATATCATTAAAATATCGGCGATACCGATACCGGAAATCCAATGTAAGTCTATGGGAACAAAATATCGGAATTAAAAAAACCCCATTCTTGCCTTGTAAACACTAAATATACACACATAGAATACATATATATATATACACATGTCATTGTGACATATATATATACATATATTTATAGTTTATACACTTCTACATAGTAAAATAGCCTCTGATTCAATTGCCGGGTAAAGTCGGCTTTTGTGAAAAGACAGAAGCACCCGACATGAAATGACACTTGGTTTACATAGAGTTAACCATGTCTTTTCATGTAGTTTGATATCTGATTTGCACAAACAATTACATGAGTGTAAGTGTGCAAAATTTCACACCTGTAGGGGTTAATTAAAGGTGTAAATTCGTTGTAAAAAAAAACGGACTTTTTTGCTACGAATTTACACCTTTAATTAACCCCTACAGGTGTGAAATTTTGCACACTTACACTCATGTAATTGTTTGTGCAAATCAGATATCAAACTACATGAAAAGACATGGTTAACTCTATGTAAACCAATTGTCATTTCATGTCGGGTTCTGCATTTTCACAAAAGCCGGCAATTGAATTAGCGGCTATTATACTATGTAGAAGTGTATGAACTATAATATAAATATATAATATATATAATATATATATATATATATATATATATGTGTGTCACAAATTCAATGACATGTATATATATATATATGAGGTGTAAAATTGCTGGAAAAAAATGCGTGGGCTCCCGCCCTATTTTCGCAACCAGACAGACAAAGCCAGTGAGTGGGGGCAGATAATAATAGCCCAGAGAGGGACCATTTTTTTTGGCCCCCCCCGGCTACTAACATCTGCCCCCAGACACCCCAGAAAGGGCAAATCTCTAATTAGATTTGCCCTTTCTGGCACTTTGCCCGTCTATTCCCATTGCCCTGTAGCGGTGGCGAATGGGTTAATAAGGGGTTAAAATGACCTTGCAATTGAAAGGTCACTTTAAGCCAGGTTAATAATTGAGAGCTGTCAATTAGACAACTATCAATTATTAATCCTATTGTATGAAAGAAAAATCAAACACACACACTTTAATAAAAAAGAAGTTTAATGAAATAATAACACAGTTTTTGACCATATTTTATTTACCTGCTAAAACCATTTCCTGTAATAAAAATAAAATAATAAAGCAAAATTATTCTTACCTATCCCATGCACAGTCAGGTCCCACGGTGTAATCCTTCAGAAAGGGTTAATGTTTACTGCAGGGACCGCAGCTAATGCTGCAGCCTCACAGTAAACCCCCAAATGAATGAGTTCCTCTCCTGGCTGACAGGAGAGGAAGTGGAAAGCTTAATTGATTGCTTTCCACTTTCACTTCAGGTCAGCCAGGGACACAATCAGTGACGTCAGAGGGAACTGGTTAACAAAAATAGGGGATCCCCTCGAAAAAAATTGGCGTGGGGTCCCCCCTATTTTTGTTAACCAGCCAGATGAAGCAGACCGCTGAGGCCTGGATTTTCAGGCTGTTAAGGAGCCAAGATCCATGGACCTTGCCAGCCTGATAATACCAGGCCACAGCAGTCTGCATATCTTGGCTGATTAACAAAAATAGGGGATCCCCTCGAAAAAAATTGGCGTGGGGTCCCCCCTATTTTTGTTAACCAGCCAGATGAAGCAGACCGCTGAGGCCTGGTTTTTCAGGCTGGTAAGGATCCAATATCCATGGACCTTGCAAGCCTGATAATACCAGGCCACAGCAGTCTGCTTAGCTTGGCTGGTTAACAAAAATAGGGGATCCCCTCGAAAAAAAAACGGCGTGGGGATCCCCCCTATTTTTGTTAACCAGCCAAGTAAAATGCAGACTGCTGCGGCCTGGTATTAAAAGACTGTCAAGGCCCATGGATTTTGGCCCTCAACAGCCTGATAATACTAGGCTACAGCAGCCCCACATTTGGCGCATCAAAAGATGTGCCAATTGTGGCACTTTACCCGGCTCTTCCCACTTGCCCTGTAGCGGTGGCAAGCGGGGTAATAAGGGGTTAATGTCACCGTTGATTGCACGGTGACAATAAGCCCGGTTAATAATGGAGAGGCGTCAATAAGACACCGATCCATTATTAATCCCAAAGTTTTTAAATGTTTAAAAAAAAAACACAGCAAGAAAAAAGTCTTTTAATGAAATAAAAGAGACAACACAGTTTTCATTTCTTTTATTACTCTCTCATTCCTGCGACGCCATCGATCTCCTGTAAAAAAAGAAAAAAAAAAACCAACAGTATACCACCTGTCCGACGCAGTCCATAGTAACGACAGTCCTACGACGATCCAGCTCTGCTACATCGCAATGACAGGCAGAGCCTGTCATCTCGACGCAGCACAGCTGATTACCTGCTTCCCCGGCGGTGACGTCATCGGACTGACTGCTTTACGGCCGGGATTACCCAGCAGTCACTGCAGTTATCGCGAGAAACTGCATGTGACCGCCGGGGAAAGATGATGGCGGCCATGAAGCAGTCCAGCCCGTGACCGCCGGAGATCTTCTGCCAGGTAAGTGCCGCTGACTCCTGACAGACCCGACCGACGGACACTGACAGTGACAGTGACATTCCGATTCCGGTATCCGATATGACGAAAATATCGGTACTCGGAATCGGAATTCCGATACAGCCAATATCGGCCGATACCCGATATTTGCAGTATCGGAATGCTCAACCCTAGTGGTGGATGATCGCAGAATACTCTCCATGGTGAAGAGAAACCCCTTCACAACAGCCAACCAAGTGAACACCACTCTCCAGGAGGTAGGCGTATCAATATCCAAATCTACCATAAAGAGAAGACTGCATGAAATTAAATACAGAGGGTTCACTGCACGGTGCAAGCCACTCATAAGAATCAAGAATAAAAAGGCTAGGCTGGACTTTGCTAAAAAACATCTAAAAAAGCCAGCACAGTTCTGGAAGAACATTCTTTGGACAGATGAAACCAAGATCAACCTCTACTAGAATGATGGAAAGAGAAAAGTATGGCGAAGGCGTGGTACAGCTCATGATCCAAAGCATACCACATCATCTGTAAAACATGGCGGAAGCAGTGTGATGGCTTGGGCATGCATGGCTGCCAGTGGCACTGGGTCACTAGTGTTCATTGATGATGTGACACAGGACAGAAACAGCCGAATGAATTCTGAGGTATTCAGAGCCATACTGTGTGCTCAGATCCAGCCAAATGCAGTCAAACTGATTGGTCGTCGTTTCATACTACAGATGGACAATGACCCAAAACATAAAGCCAAAGCAACCCAGGAGTTTATTAAAGCAAAGAAGTGGAATATTCTTGAATGGCCAAGTCAGTCACCTGATCTCAACCCAATTGAGCATGCATTTCACTTGTTAAAGACTAAACTTCAGACAGAAAGGCCCACAAACAAACAACAACTGAAAACCACAGCGGTGAAGGCCTGGCAGAGCATCAAAAAGGAGGAAACACAGTGTCTGGTGATGTCCATGAGTTCAAGACTTCAGGCAGTCATTGCTAACAAAGGGTTTTCAACCAAGTACTAGAAATGAACATTTTATTTACAATTATTTAATCTGTCCAATTACTTTTGGTCCCTTTAAAAACAGGGTGGCACATGTTAAGGAGCTGAAACTCCTAAACCCTTCATCCAATTTTAATGTGGATACCCTCAAATGAAAGCTGAAAGTCTGAACTTCAACTGCATCTGATTTGTTTTGTTTCAAATTCATTGTGGTAATGTCTAGAACCAAAATTAGATAAATGTTGTCTCTGTCCAAATATTTATGGACCTAACTGTATGGGGGACTTCAACTACCCTGAAATACATTGGGGAACAGAAACCTGCAGTTCCAGCAAAGGTAATAAGTTTTTGGCAACTGTGAGACAATTACCTTTCACAACTAGTTCAGGACCCAACAAGAGGGGGGGCACTGCTAGACTTAATATTATCCAACAGGCCAGACCGCATATCAAATATAAGGGTTGGGGGTCACTTGGGTAATAGTGATCACAAAATAATAAGCTTTCATGTATGCTTTAATAAGATGTGTAGTCGAGGGGTTACAAGGACACTAAACTTCAGGAAGGCAAATTTCCAACGGATGAGAGATGATCTTGGTGAAATAAACTGGGACGATATCCTGAGACATAAAAATACACAAAGAAAATGGGAGACGTTTATTAGCATCCTGAATAGGACCTGTTCACAGTATACAGTCATGGCCAAAAGTTTTGAGAATGACACAAATATTATATTTTCACATGATCTGCTGCCCTCTGGTTTTTATGTGTGTTTGACAGATGTTTTTATCACAGACAGAAATATAATTGCAAATATATGAGTAACAAAAGCTTATATTGACAGTTAGAATGAGTTAATGCAGCAAGTCAATATTTGCAGTGTTGACCCTTCTTCTTCAGGACCTCTGCAATTCTCCCTGGCATGGTCTCAATCAACTTCTGGACCAAATCCTGACTGATAGCAGTCCATTCTTGCACAATCAATGCTTTCATTTTGTCAGAATTTTTAGGTTTTTGTTTGTCCACCCGTCTCTTGATGATTGACCACAAGTTCTCAATGGGATTAAGATCTGGGGAGTTTCCAGGCCATGGACCCAAAATCTCTATGTTTTGTTCCCTGAGCCATTTAGTTATCACCTTTGCTTTATGGCAAGGTGCTCCAACATGCTGGAAAAGGCATTGTTGATCGCCAAACTGCTCTTGGAGTGTTGGGAGAAGTTGCTCTTGGAGGACATTCTGGTACCATTCTTTATTCATGGCTGTGTTTTTAGGCAAGACTGTGAGAGAGCCGATTCCCTTGGCTGAGAAGCAACCCCACACATGAATGGTTTCAGGATGCTTAACAGTTGGCATGAGACAAGACTGGTGGTAGCGCTCACCTTGTCTTCTCCGAATGAGGCGTTTTCCTGATGTCCCAAACAATCGAAAAGGGGATTCATCAGAGAAAATAACTTTGCCCCAGTCCTCAGCAGTCCACTGCCTGTACCTTTTGCAGAATATCAGTCTGTCCATGATGTTTTTTCTGGAGAGAAGTGGCTTCTTTGCTGCCCTCCTTGAGACCAGGCCTTGCTCCAAGAGTCTCCGCCTCACAGTGCGTGCAGATGCACTCACACCTGCCTGCTGCCATTCCTGAGCAAGCTCTGCACTGCTGGTAGCCGATCTCGCAGCTGAAACACTTTTAAGAGACGGTCCTGGCGCTTGCTGGTCTTTCTTGGGCGCCCTGGAGCCTTTTTGGCAACAATGGAACCACTCTCCTTGAAGTTCTTGATGATGCGATAGATAGTTGACGGAGGTGAAATCTTTCTAGCTGCGATACTCTTCCCTGTTAGGCCATTTTTGTGCATTGCAATGATGACTGCACGTGTTTCTTTAGAGATAACCATGGTTAACAGAAGAGAAACAATGATGCCAAGCACCAGCCTCCTTTTAAAGTGTCCAGTGGTGTCATTCTTACTTAATAATGACAGATTGATCTCCAGCCATGTCCTCATCAACACCCACACCTGTGTTAATGAAGCAATCACTGAAAAGAGGTTAGCTGGTCCTTTTAAGGCAGGGCTGCAATGATGTTGAAATGTGTTTTGGGGGATAAAGTTCATTTTCTAGCCAAATATTGACTTTGCAAGTAATTGCTGTTAAGCTGATCACTCTTTATAACATTCTGGAGTATATGCAAATTGCCATTAGAAAAATTGAAGCAGTAGACTTTGTAAAAATTTATATTTGTGTCATTCTCAAAACTTTTGGCCATGACTGTATACCCTATGGGAATAAACATGCTAGAATTAGGAGGAAACCACTATGGCTAAATAGAGCTGTAAGGGGTGCAATAAGGGACAAAAAGAAAGCGTTTAGGGAATTAAAGCAAGTAGGTAGTGATGAGGCATTAAATAAATACAGAAGACTGAATAAATTCTGTAAAAAGCAAATCAAGACAGCAAAGATTGAGGCAGAGAGACTCATTGCCAGAGAAAGTAAAAATAATCCCAAAATATTCTTTAACTACATAAATAGCAAGAAACTAAAAAATGATAGTGTTGGTCCCTGTTATGATTTGGTAGCTGAGGAGTGCAGGTAAAAAGGCAATACACCAGAGCAGTTGGAATCTATGAGATTGCAGTACCCTGACTAACCACCACAACTAGAGGCAGCCGTGGAGCGTTCCTACGTTGGTCCTAGACGCCTTGTCACAGCCTGAGAAACTAATTACACCTAAAGATAGAAATAGGAAAGCTATCTGCCCCGGAGCAGAACCCCAAAGATAATAGAAAGCCCCCAAACATGTAATGGCGGTTAGACAAGAAGAAATACTGACACAGAAAGAAAATAGTATGAGCAAACGCTGGGGCCCAAACTAACTAAATAGAAAAGGATAGGAAGGGTACTTACTGCAATCCCAGAAAACCTGAAAAGCACCAACTCTACTAATTTCAAAAACACCTGAGATCACACGACCTCTACCACCTAAATTAGTTCTCTGGTGTAACAAAATCAAAACAGCAGCCACTGAAAAAACTGTAAAAAGCAAAAGTACAAACATCAGTGGCTGAACTAAACTGAGAGGGCAAAAGCCCCCGGAGGGGACCCTGAAGGCCCCCACAGAAGTGCAGGACAAAATGCAAAAATCTAGCACAAAAACAAAAAGAAGAAAATGTCTTATCTGATAGCAGGAGATGCAGACACGACACAGCAGGCTACAAGGGAAACAGGATTCAAGGATTGAGACCAGAACAATTGATCACCGGCAACCCTGATGGGAAGGTGACTCCCTTATATAAGACCAGTCAGTAACACCTGATTCCCAATCCTCACAATCTTCACTGGACAGACCAGCACCGCTTGTAACCACCAGAGGAAGCCTCTGCTCAGAACTCATCTCAAACCCATTCACAACAGGTCCCCTTAAAAATAGTCGGGTGAAATGGTGGATGAGGATGAGGAAAAAGCCAATATGCTAAATGGCTTTTTTCAACTGTATTTACACAAGAAAATCCCATGACAGATAACATGATCAGTGATAAAGAAATTTCTCCATTAAATGTCACCTGCTTAACCCAGCAGGAAGTACGGCGGCGTCTAAAAATCACTAAAATTGACAAATCCCCGGGCCCAGATGGGATACACCCCCGAGTACTGCAGGAATTAAGTACAGTTATAGATAGACCATTATTTTTAATCTTTAAAGATTCCATAACGGGGTCTGTACCACAGGACTGGCGTATAGCAAATGTGGTGCCAATATTCAAGAAGGGGGCAAAAACTGAACCTGGAAATTATAGGCCAGTGAGCTTAACATCTACTGTGGGTAAAATCCTGGAGGGTTTTTTAAGGGATACTATATTGGAGTATCTGAGGCTGAATAACCTCATGACACAGTATCAGCATGGGTTTACGAGGGACCGTTCTTGTCAGACTAATCTGATAGGCTTTTATGAAGGGGTAAGTTCAGGACTGGACCAAGGGAATGCAGTGGACGTGGTGTTCATGGACTTCTCAAAAGCTTTTGATACAGTGCCACACAAAAGGTTGATACATAAAATGAGAACAATGGGGATAGGGGAAAATATGTGTAAGTGGGTTAAGAACTGGCTCATGGATAGAAAACAAAGGGTGGTTATTAATTGAGCACACTCGGACTGGGTCACGGTTAGCAGTGGGGTACCACAGGGGTCAGTATTGGGGCCACTTCTCTTTAACATATTTATTAATGACCTTGTAGGGGGCATACAGAGTAGTATTTCAATATTTGCAGATGACACTAAACTCTGCAGGGTAATAAATACAGAGGAGGATAATTTTATATTACAGGAGGATTTATGTAAACTAGAAGCTTGGGCTGATAAATGGCAAATGAGCTTTAATGGGGATAAATGTAAGGTCATGCACTTGGGTAGAACAAATAAGATGTATAATTAATTGTAAAACACTGGGCAAAACTGTCACTGAAAAAGACCTGGGTGTATGAGTGGACGACAAACTCACATTTAGTGGCCAATGTCAGGCAGCTGCTGCCAAGGCAAATATAAAATAATGGGATGCATTAAAAGAGGCATAGATGCTCATGAGGAGAATATAATTTTACCTCTATACAAGTCACTGGTGCGACCACACTCAGAATACTGTGTGCAATTCTGGTCTCCGGTGTATAAGAAAGACATAGCTGAACTGGAGAGGGTGCAGAGAAGAGCGACCAAGGTTATTAGAGAACTGGGGGGTCTGAAATACCAAGACAGGTTATTACACTTGGGGTTATTTAGTTTGGAAAAACGAAGGCTTAGGGGTGATCTTATTACAATGTATAAATATATGAGGGGACAGTACAAAGACCTTTCTAATGATCTTTTTACTTAGACCTGTGACGGGGACACAGGTCTTTCCTCTACGTCTGGAGGAAAGAAAGTTTAGCCATAATCACAGACGCAGATTCTTTACTGTAAGAGCAGTGAGACTATGGAACTCTCTGCCGTCTAATGTTGTAATGAGTGATTCCTTACTAAAATTTAAGAAGGGACTGGATGCCTTTCTTGAAAAGTATAATATTACAGGCTATATTCACTAGTTTCCTAGATACTGCCTTGATCCAGGGAGCTAGTCTGATTGTCGTATGTGGAGTCGGGAAGGAATTTTTTTCCCCAATGTGAAGCTTACTGTTTGCCACTTGGGGTTTTTTTTTGCCTTCCTCTGGATCAACATGTTAGGGCAGGTTAGGTTAGGTTATGGGTTGAACTAGATGGACTTAATGTCTTCCTTCAACCTTAATAACTATGTAACTATGTATATAGAGGCTGCTAGGGTGTATATAGAGGCTGCTAGGGTGTATATAGAGGCTGCTGTATTGTATATAGAGGCTGCTGGGCTGTATATAGAGGCTGCTGGGCTGTATATAGAGGCTGCTGGGCTGTATATAGATGCTGCTGGACTGTATATAGAGGCTGCTGGTGTTAGCAGCGGATTAACCTGCGTAACATCCGGAGTCACTGTGTGGCCCAGCTGCGCTTGGTGACACATGTTCCCTGGAGGATGCACAGAAAGGTAATTCACACTCACCTGATATTCATTCACACTCACACTTCCCTATAGTGCCACCAGAGGGAGCCTTAGACTATATAAGGGTGTGGGAGACGTAGCAGTAGAGAGACAGAAGGAGATTTCCTGTCAGGGAGATTTCAGATTCTAGTCAGAGCTTAGTCTGAGCCAGTGCGAGTTCAGATGAGTTGTGATTCCTGTCGGATGAGACAGAGGAAGAAAGACAAGCTATGCTGTCTCAGCCAGTATTAATGTGACATTTCATAGTTACTGTGTACTTTGCTGCCACCTAGTGGTTATTGTTTAGTACTGTCTTGGGTTCTATTTCCCATAATACTTTGCTCTCTCTCTCTCTCACTCCTCTCAACTGTCTTCCCTTTCCGGCATCCATCTTGTGTGCTTCGTCATTCTGTGTTTCTCATCATTCATGCTAGGAGCTTCAGCGCAGCATTCCTTTTAGACCTCTATGTATTTTCTTCTGAAGCCACCTTGATACCTCTTGCCTGAAGGAAATTGTATGTTTTATCTGCACAAAGTATTGTAATGCCAATAAACCTTTCAGTTACATTCAAGTTCACCTTCTCAAGAAGATATCTGTGCACGATTAAGATTTTTGAAGGAAGTTTTATAGTGAGTTCCTATCTACCATTGTTTATATCGGAGATTGTCACTCACAAGGATCAGAGCTGTCTCTTACATATATCGGTGGCAGAATAGTCTAAAAGGAGCTGTTGTTGCGGCCTATTGCATGTTTACCTCACAGACTGTTAACCAGGAAAGACAGAGTTAACTGAGCGAAAGACCTTACTCCAAAGAAACAATGCTATCGTGCAAGATGCCAAAGACAAGGCAGAGTGCCGCATCACACACCTGCAAGAAGTAAGGTCACAGCGATCGACTTCAACTAAAATCACATCTCGATCCTCCAGATCTTCTCGTTCCAAAAGATCGGCGTTATCTGAGAAGCTAATAGAAATCTGTGCTGATGCAGAAGAAGCCAGGGTAAGGAGTTCATTTGCTAGGAAGGAAGCAGAGATAGCAGCCCAGCTGAAAGTGAAGGAAGCAGAGGCAGAGGCCCAGATGAAAATCCTCCAAACAGAAAAGGAAGAAGCTGCTGCCATGGCTAAATTGAAGGTGTTTGAGCAAGCAGTAGCTGACGAGATCACCTTAGACTGTCCTTTCCTAGAAGAAATAGAAGATCCGGCTATACGTACCAAGGATTACGTGTTAAAACATCAAACATCCACACATCCTGCTAAATATGACCTAAATCACGAGTCACAAGCCTTAAACCCTCACACACCGGTACTTCTCCCAACCAACCACATAGATGCTCCTGCCCAGCCACAGATTCCACTGCCAAATAGTGACAAGGTAACTTTCAGCACCAACCCACAGTTTCAGCTACGACAAGCAGACCCTCCAGAGACTAAACTACACCTAAACCCTCGTGCAACATCATTCTGGCCTCAAGTGTCTCATCCTTACACGCCAAGGGACTTACACACCTCAGAGGTACCACAAGTCACTCTTGCAACAAGGAACGAGAACAAAGACATGTCAGAGTTTGCCAAATATATGATACGCAGGGAACTAGTAAACAGTAGTCTCTCAAAGTTTGATGACTCTGCTGAAAACTATAGATCCTGGAAATCAACCTTTGAAGCTGTAATCACAGGTCTTAACCTTACCGCCAAGGAACAACTGGACTTGCTTGTCAATTGGCTAGGCCCAGAATCCACAGAGCGCATCAGAACATTAAGAGCAATCCATGTTGGCCATTCAGATACGGGTCTCACTGCAGCATGGGAGAGGCTGGAGCAAACCTATGACAGCGCAGAAGCTATAGAAAGCGCATTATTTAGGAAACTGCAAAACTTCCCAAAGATAACTAACAAAGACAATCGCAAACTGCAGGATCTAAGTGATCTGCTGAAGGAATTGGAGTTAGCCAAACTAGACCCTCGTCTTCCAGGACTGAGCTACCTAGACACCGCACATGGTGTGAACCCGGTGGTCACTAAGCTACCACACGGCATGCAAGACAAATGGGCAGACTTGGGATCAAGGTACAAGAGAGAGCATAAAATGTCTTTTCCATCTTTCTCTTATTTTGCCAGGTTTATCAGCGACCAAGCTCAGATGAAAAATGATCCCAGCTTTGACTTTGCCGAACCTGCTTTGACCTGTTCATCATCATTCTCAAAGCAAGGTAAAACAACGAGTGAATATAAAGACTTCAAAGGGACGGTATCTGTGAGAAAGACAGACATTCCACTTGCAACATCGTCATTTACTAAGCAAGGCTTCCCTCTAGGCAATGCAAAGAATCTCAGTCATATGTGCCCTATCCATAGAAGTCCTCATTCCTTGAGAGAATGCCGTGGGCTCAGAGCAAAACCCGTGCAGGAGCGCAAAGACATCCTCAAGGAGCTTGGAATATGCTACAAGTGTTGTGCCTCCTCATTCCACATCGCTAAAGACTGCAAAACTATTGTTAAGTGTGCTGAATGCAGTAGCAATGAGCATGTGACAGCTATGCATCCAAATGCATCTGAAGACAATGCTCAACCTTCAGTATCTAAGCCCGAGTCAAGGTATGGCGGGGAGCCACAAGGCCATGAGCCAACTAAAACTGCTGTATCCTCTTCGTGCATGGAAGTATGTGGAGAAGAAAGCAGCCCCAAGTGTTGTGTCAAGATATGTCTTGTCAAAGTGTATCCTGAAGGGCAACCTGAGAAAGCCACTAGGATGTACACCATCATAGACGAGCAAAGCAACAGGTCTCTAGCAAAGCCCAAATTCTTTGACATCTTCGGCATACAAGGACCAGCAACACCATACACTCTCAATACCTGCTCCGGTCGGGTAGAGACATTTGGCAGAAGAGCCATTGGGTATGTTATCTCTCCAATCAAAGAGAACATGCCTATACCCTTGCCGACAATAATTGAGTGTGACCATATACCTGATGAAAGACAGGAGATTCCCACTCCAAAGGCTGCACTTCACCATTCCCATTTAAAGCACCTAGCTAAAGAAATTCCTCCTATAGACTCGAATGCTGACATCCTGATCCTGCTCGGAAGGGATATCCTGAGGGTCCATAAGGTGCGTCAACAATGCAATGGTCCAGATGATGCCCCATATGCACAAAGATTCGACCTAGGCTGGGTGATTATGGGTGATGTATGCATGGAAAAATGCCACAAACCATCCAGGGTAAACTCCTTCAAAACCTATGTGCTAAGCAATAGTCCTTCACCAGCGGTTGCTTCATATGGCTTACATAGGACAGCCTTCGATGGTGAATCAGAGTATGGGAAGGATGCAAGAAACTTCGTAGAAAGAGATTTCTATGTGGACGACGGCCTAAAGTCCTTGCCCACGGCTGAAGAGGCCATCGATCTGCTAAAAAGGACACAAGGTATGCTTTCCAAGGCCAATCTGATACTACACAAAATCGCATCCAACAGCTCCGCCGTCATGGA
The DNA here is from genome assembly GCA_033576555.1 of Oophaga sylvatica. Lineage (NCBI taxonomy): Eukaryota > Metazoa > Chordata > Amphibia > Anura > Dendrobatidae > Oophaga > Oophaga sylvatica. Next base: position 76,566 of record JARQOD010000629.1, read on the forward strand.
AGCCTTCCACCCTAGCGACCATGCTGTGGAATTCAGAGACTTGAACCTGAGTCTCGACAACCCGCCTGTTCAAAGAAGCTTAGGATTGCGGTGGGACTTGCGGAAGGATTCATTCATCTTTCAGGTCAGTCATGCAGACAAGCCATTCACCAAACGTGGAGTTCTTTCAGTAGTGAACAGGCTTTATGATCCTCTGGGGTTTGTAGCTCCTTTGACCATACAAGGCAAGGCACTGTTAAGACAGCTCTCAGAAACTGTTAAAGACTGGGATACCCCATTGCCCACTGACAAACAACAAAAGTGGGAGTCTTGGAAGAAATCCCTGTGTGCCTTAGACAAGGTTTGCATACCACGAAGCTACGCTCCATCATCTCTTCATACAAGTCAAGGTAAGGAAATCCACATATTCTCTGATGCATCCACTGAAGCTATAGCAGCTGTTGCATATCTAAAGGTATTAGACTCTTCAAGGAGAATACATGTAGGGTTCCTATTTGGGAAGGCTAAACTAGCTCCTAAGCCAGAACATACTACCCCTAGGCTTGAACTTTGCGGGGCTGTACTAGCTGTACAGATTGCAGACTTTATACAGCGTGAACTAGATATCCCCATGGAGAACTTTAAATTCTACACTGACAGCATGGTCGTTCTGGGCTACATATACAACCAGACAAAACGCTTCTATGTATATGTCAGTAACCGTGTAGAAAGGATCAGAAAAACCTCCAGGCCTGAACAGTGGTCCTATGTCCCATCTCATCTTGGCCCTGCAGATCATGCAGCGCGACCAGTGTCTTCTGGTGTCTTCGCAAATTCTTCTTGGTTAACAGGTCCAGAGTTTTTGCAAAACCAAGCTGAAGAGACCTCCAGCGATAACATCTTCAGTCTCCAGGATCCTGACAACGATCCCGAAATCCGTCCAGAAGTAAGTGCCCTTTCTACCAGATTAGGAGAAAGGTGTAGCTTGGGCTGTCAGCATTTTGAACGCTTTTCCAGATGGATGAAACTTGTATACACCATTGCCAGATTAGTGCACATTGTACAATGTTATCCCAACAAAGCAACCAAATCTGACTGCCGTGGCTGGCATGTGTGTCACAATTCTCTCTCTGCAGAGGAAATCTTGACCAGTGGATTACAAATGGGTTGGAGACAGTTTGGCATAATGCGGCTTCTCCAATCCGAAGATGGGTGATCGATTGGATTACTTCAGTAGACAGTTCACATTTACTAGACTACACCTGTTTTTATTGTTGCATTGCCAGTTTCTGCTGTTATTTTTCAGGTTACGATATTCTTCTTCAAGGACATCGCACAGGTTGTTTATATTGTGAAATCCTAAGATTTCAGACGGGGAGTATGCTGTCTCAGCCAGTATTAATGTGACATTTCATAGTTACTGTGTACTTTGCTGCCACCTAGTGGTTATTGTTTAGTACTGTCTTGGGTTCTATTTCCCATAATACTTTGCTCTCTCTCTCTCTCTCTCTCTCTCTCTCACTCTTCTCAACTGTCTTCCCTTTCCGGCATCCATCTTGTGTGCTTCGTCATTCTGTGTTTCTCATCATTCATGCTAGGAGCTTCAACACAGCATTCCTTTTAGACCTCTATGTATTTTCTTCTGAAGCCACCTTGATACCTCTTGCCTGAAGGAAATTGTATGTTTTATCTGCACAAAGTATTGTAATGCCAATAAACCTTTCAGTTACATTCAAGTTCACCTTCTCAAGAAGATATCTGTGCACGATTAAGATTAATGAAGGAAGTTTTATAGTGAGTTCCTATCTACCATTGTTTATATCGGAGATTGTCACTCACAAGGATCAGAGCTGTCTCTTACATATATCGGTGGCAGAATACAAGCTGTTACCTCAGAACAGTCTGACTGTTAGTTCTCTATGAACGTGGAAAGTGACTCTCAGAGTGTGCACGGATCAGTCTGACGGAAAGTCCTGATAGCTACTCTGGACAGAGCCTATGAAGGAAAAGAAGGAAGGGAACTACAGTATTTGTAACAATGAGTCGACTGAGGAACGGTCAGTGAGCGGTGATAGAAGGAAGCTGACGACTACACCTACTGTTGCCTGTGCTTATGTTAAAGGTGTGAGTAGGGCGACAGGCGAGTGGTAAAAAGGAAGAAAGAGTGACTGAAGAGAAATAGCAACGATAGCTGACCTCCACTCTGCACAACCAGACACCGGGTCCGAGCTTGCTAGAACCTTCACGGCTAGTGGGAAAAACCGGAGACCCTGCTGGACCTCAGGTCGCAGAGGGGCCCTTCAGTGCTGATACGTAACCGGGGTCAGGAAGAACAGGAGTAAGGCCTGATCAGCCACATAGACTTAGTTCTGTCCAAAAGAAGGCTCCACCACAATGTCGGCCGGGCGTAGCTGTTTTACACGGAGTTAAACTTGGCTTCATGCAGGTTAGAAACTCACACACAAATGAAGATGAAAGGAGGCCTTACACCTACTCAGTGATTACTGGATGTGCATTCTCCACCCTGACAGCCTCCCGGGACGTGCCTGAACCCACAACAGTAAAGGTACAGAAAGAGACTTTTTGTGTGTGTTAGCCTTATTGCCTGCACCCCTGCACCGCCATATACCCTGAGGGATCCAGTCTCGCCTGTGGGAGACTCAACACCTTGCTGCCCAATAACAACCCCTCAGAGGATTCTCCCTGCAGCGCTGGTCACCCTGATCAGGAACCACAGGTGGCGTCACGAACAATTCCTACAATCCCCTGTAAATATCCCCCTTTGAATGAGCGCCCAGGGCAACGGACCGAACTGCGCTACCCGTGACCTCTCCCCCATTGAAGTGAACGGGCTCGGTGCCAAGTACCCCATAATCCCTGGTACGTGCGACTCATCTTTGGCGTCACGAACAGGATCCGAAGCTTACTATATGTGAGTCCTGTGTGCCTATGTGGACTGTTTTGTGCAAAAAGACTGTGTGCAGTTTTTGTGACTTTTGGCGCCATTTTCCGCCATTTTGCCGCCATATTTGCGCCCTGAGGCGCTGGTGAAGAAGGTGGGCGTGCCTTCGTGGGCGTACCCCCCCTGTGGCGCGAAAGTGATGGGCGCCCTGTCTAAGTGCTATTACAATGTCCGAGCCTGCCCCACTGCAAGGGAGATCCGCCTCCTCTTCATCCTCTATGCTAAGAAGAGAAAGCGAAAGTCCCGCCTCCACGGAAAGGACCAGATTGTTCCAGATGGGAAGCACAGTCTGGCCTGGAGTGAGATGGCGGAAGGACAGGAGACGCTGTGTGGAGGAATGGCGGTGCGCAGACCCCGTTCCCCTGAAGAGCTGCTGCCTGTGCCTGAACCGTCCCCAGGTCGGGCGGATGACCGGAGAATGCAGAAAGTGGAGGAGGTGGATGCGGCGCTGAGGGACATGGCCCGACACCGCGCAGAAATGGAGGCGATGGAGCAGAGCTGGCGTGCCCTGAAACAGCGGCTGCTGTGGGACGCGATGCTCTCCCCTCAAGATGCGCAAATGCCACCCGCGCCACCACTGGACCCAGCGGCTGATGAACCACCGGAGGCCGGCCCCAAAAGTGCTGATCCTGACTCCGCCGAGGACGCGGCGGGAGGGAAGGAGGCTGAGGAGGCCCTGCCCGGACCAGAATGCCAGCCAGGCCTGGAACCAGAGGCCGCAGCGGAATGCAGTCCCCCGGTATGGACGACGGAGGAGACCCAGCCGTCAGCGATGGAGATCGACTGGGAAGAGATGGAGTACCTGGACGACGTGGAATACGCCACCCAGAAAGAGAACGAGTGGCGACGCCGTGAACAGGAGCAGCGGCAGCAGTAGGAGCAGAGAGAGGCGCAACAGCTTCGCCAGAGGTACCGGGAAAAGGAAAAGGAGAATGTCAGGCGAGACAAAGGTACGCTCCGGGAACCGCGGCGCCAGGGGCCATTAGAGACTTCAAACTCCAGGGAGGCTGGGGGTTCATCCATGAACCAGGCCTGTACCAGGAGGTCTTTGTTAATCGCAGGGATGTGGAGTCTCACCTGCCAGAGGGGCACCCGGAAAGGGATCTAATTATTGGGGATATTGTCACCTACACGCGGCACTGGGGTATTAAGTGGTGGTATGCCCTGAATGTCTCCCGAGTCAGCGACCCCGTCCCTGAAGCCCGAAATGTACCCCGTGTCTCAGTGTCCCAAGCTACAGCCCCATCAGCGCCCGGCCGTGCACCTGCATCCTATTCTGCAACGCAACAGGCTAGTGCGTCTCCAACTGAGCCACTGCGCGCACCTGCATCCTATCCTGCATCCTATTCTGCAACAGCGACTCCTTTTGAGCCAAATCTGTATTCAGAAGAGGCACCTGTAAGGGCTCCAGCAAATCGCAAAATAAAAATTGAAAAAAGGACTGTGGCTACCCAGACACAGGTAGCAGGACATGATCTCTTGGTGATGCGTTCCAGAGCGCACCGCATACTTCCAGCCCCAGGTATGGAAGGAGTAACCACTATATTCAAAGAAGAACAGTAGGACCCAGACAGGGTTTACTGCAATTGTAAAAAGTTATGAAGAATTGCACTTTATTAATATGTGATGATGTTTGCATAATATGATGCATAGTATAGTTGGGTAATGTGTAGTGAAGTATTAAGCGATATGTGAAAATGTTCTTATGCCAAGGACTGCGTGGCTGAGGACTTTGCCAGCCCAAAAACTGTGATGTAAATAGTTAGCACTTTGGTGCCCCATCTTGGTTTTACGTAAAGCCATTCTACCTCAGAAGAAAAACACGTATGGTGTGGCCTTGAGTGAGGTTTGCAGCAAAGAAGTCCTGCAGCCCACCCAGGACCACCGTGGGAGGTTTGGTACGGGTCCTCCACAAGAATCTTGTATTTATTTCTGTGAAAGTATTTGATATTTTTCTATTGCCATTTGTACACATTGTAACGTTTGAAGTGTCCTTACCTCCCGCAAGGGATGAGTTATGTTGTTGATGTTATTATAAAAATTGTTTTTCTATTTCAGCCCGGGAGAGCTGAATATAACTAGGGGGGATGTGTGGCCCAGCTGCGCTTGGTGACACATGTTCCCTGGAGGATGCACAGAAAGGTAATTCACACTCACCTGATATTCATTCACACTCACACTTCCCTATAGTGCCACCAGAGGGAGCCTTAGACTATATAAGGGTGTGGGAGACGTAGCAGTAGAGAGACAGACGGAGATTTCCTGTCAGGGAGATTTTAGATTCTAGTCAGAGCTTAGTCTGAGCCAGTGCGAGTTCAGATGATACGTGCGACTCATCACCAACAGAGAATGTAGATTTATTCACATCCAGGATAGACAGCTTACAACACAGCATGAAATGTGATCAGCCTGATATCTGCTATGGCTACAGCATGAAAAATATTACAACAACACAGGAAGAGAAGGAGGAGGCATCCTGTCTGTGAGTGAGGGTTTTTTTTTTTTTTCAAAACTTTGTTAACAACCTCACAATATGCACAACATATCAAACAGTACAGTAGTAGTTGTTGCAATACATACAAATCAATATGCATTATTCCAACACCCCCACTCAACAACTACTTATCTTCTTATTCCCATTGTGGTTCTCAATTCTTGGAACCTGGCTCGTGGTAATGGCTTTGTCATAATGTCAGCTAGCATCTTATCAGTTTCACAATAGACAAACTGAATTATGCCACGATCTATCAAATCACGTAGATGATGGTGTCTGACGTCAATGTGCTTGGTTCTAGCACTGATCTTTTCACTGCATGCAAGTTTAATGCATCCTTGGTTGTCCTCATAAATCACCGTCGGCTGAGTTGACGGTTTGCCAAGATCGTCCATCAATTGTCTTAGCCAAATGACCTCCTGGCTTGCATAGGCTGCGGACACATACTCCGCTTCTGTGGATGACAAGGCAACAGACACTTGTTTCCTACTAGACCAGGAGATTGAACTTTCTCCAACTTTAAACAAGTATCCGCTTGTGGATTTACGATCACGCAAATTACCAGCCCAATCCGCATCTACATAGCCGGTAAGTTCTAGATCTCCCGCTGCAGATAGTTTTAAATTTACATCTTGCGTTTCTTTCAAATATCGCAGAAGTCTTTTAACAACATTCCAGTCTCTTTGGCGCGGTTTTTCCACATATCTGCAAAGGATTCCAACTGTTGTGATATCCGGTCGAGTCATAGTTGATATGTAGAGAAGTGCCCCCACTGCCTGACAATATTTCTTATTGTTAGGCAACAGGTCATCTTCTTCTTCCAGCTTCAGGTAGGATGGTTCCATTGGGGTTGATATACCTTTGGCCTCTGACATTCCAAATTGATTCAGAATCAAATTAATTTTTGCACTTTGGTTTAGAAGAAAACTCCCATCTTCCTCTCTCTGGATTTGGATTCCTAGATAATATGTCACACTTCCAAGGTCTTTTGTTTCAAAATGCTGATTCAGAATTTCAGTCATGTTTCCAATTTCTGCGTCTTCTTGATGAACTACAATCACATCGTCCACATATAAGAGACTATACATCCACTTTCCATCTGTATATTTTGTGTATAAGCATGGATCTGCTTGACCTCTTTTAAATCCTTCTTCCAACAAGACTTTATTCATCTTGGTGTTCCATGCTCTTGCTGTTTGCTTAAGACGATAGAGAGATTTTTGTAGTTTGCAAACAAGATTCTCTTCACCTCTTTTTACATAACCTTCAGGTTGAGTCATGTATAAGTCCTCCTCAATGTCACCATTTAAGAAAGCAGTTTTTATATCCAAATGTCTGACATACATTTTTTGTACAGCAGCTACAGCTAACAAAGCTGTGAACGTAGTCTGTTTAGCGACTGGAGCAAATGTAGCATCGTAATCTTCGCCATACTTTTGAGAATATCCTTTTGCGACCAACCTTGCTTTAAATCTGTGGACTTTACCTTCAGAGTCATATTTGGTTTTAAAGACCCACTTGCACTTGATTGCCTTTTTTCCCTGTGGTAGCTTGGTGAGTTTCCAAGTTTGGAGTTGATGAAGCGACTTGATTTCCTCATTAGCGGCATCAATCCACTTTGTTCTTTCATGGATAGGTAGTCCTTGCATTTCATCCCATGACTGTGGCTCTGACTCAGGTAGTGTCTTGACAATGTAGGATAGACGTTTAGCTAGTATACCTTTGTTTGATCTTGACGATCTTCTGATTTCAGATTCTTCTGATTTTTCTGTTGTTCTTTCAGTGGTTGAAGAATCCAGCCAGACTTCTACATCCTCCTTGTTGTTGTCTTGTAATTGTGACTTCAGCTGGACTACTGGCGTGATGTCACAAAACTTGGGTGATACAAAGTTCTCATCAATCACTACATCTCTGCTTATTGTGACCTTGTTTGTTTCTGGGTGTAGAATCCTATAACCTTTCTGGGTTTCACTGTAGCCTACCAGGATACCTTCTTTAGCGTGAGATTCCCACTTAGTTCGCTTTTCTTTGTTAATATGTACAAATGCTTTACTTCCGAATATTTTTATGTGGTGCAGTTTTGGCTTTCTGCTGTTCCATTGCTCAAATGGAGTTTTCTCTGTAGCTTTACCTGGTAGTCTGTTCTGAAGATAGCAAGGTGTCATGATTGCCTCACCCCAATATGTTGTAGGCAGATTTGCATCAAATAACATACTTCTTGCACTTTCACAGAGTGTTCGGCTCCATCTTCCGCAACACCATTTTGCTCAGGGTTGTACGGTACAGTGGTCTGAAATAGGATTCCATTTTTCTTTAGAATGCTCTGTGTCTCATTGCTTGCATATTCAGTCCCATTATCTGCACGTAGAATCTTTGGCATTCTTCCAAATTTTGTTATATACCTCAGCTAGATATATTTCAAGTTTCTCTGGAACTTCTGTCTTGCTGTGAAGCAGATGGACAACTGTATATCTGGAATGATCATCAATAAATGAGAGAAAATATCTCTTCTTCCCAGGAGTCTGAGTGCTCATTGGACCACAGACATCTGTGTGTATTAAATCTAGTGGCTATTCTGTTCTTGTAGTACTTCTCTTAGGAAAAGCTTTTCTAGACATTTTCCCTTTGATGCAGCTAGTACACTTCATTGTCTGGTTACATAGATCAATTGTGATATCATCAGCTAGTTGCTTCTGAACTAACTTTCTTATTGCTTCTGGGTCTCTGTGTGCCAGACGCCTATGCCATACATGAATACAGTTATTGTGCTCTTCTTGTTGAGCAGTATACACACACTCTTTACATTTCAGCTGATAAAGTTCATCTGTGATTTTTCCCTCTGCTAGTGTGTGACCCTCTTTTGAGATGATGCAGCTATCATGCTTAAATGTAACTTCATTTCCTTGTTTTGTGAGTTTCTTCACAGATAGTAAATTACTCTCAAGACTAGGCACATAGAGCACATCTTTTACTGGGATCTTCCTGCTTTGTGTTGGTGAGATTTGACAATCAATATAACCATCTCCTATGCCTTCTGAACTCATGTACTGACTATTAGCCATAATCACTTTCTCTGACTTATTTTGATTAAGCTTAGAAAAGAAGTCTCTGGTATTAGTCATGTGACTAGTTGCTCCAGAGTCTATACACCATGCATGCTTTGATGTATTTGCACTGACAGTAAATGCAGTTTCAGTATTCACAGAATTATTTTCTCCAGACACAGCGTCTTAACCCTTTGCTGACTGTTTTGCTTTTTCAGCTGATTCATTCTAGCTTTCCAAACTCTGCAGTCGCTTTCAAATGTCCTGATTTCTTGCAAACAAAACATTCACGTGTTTCTTTTAGGTGCTTTCTGTTATCATATAAACTCTGTGTTTGTAAAGCAGACTCTGTATTGGTGCTTATACAATCTGCCTTCCGTTTATATTCATCTATAAGCTTCCCTCTTACATACTCCAGAGTAAGCTCATCATCTGGGCGCGCATCTAGTGCGGTCACAAGCGTGTCATAGCTCTCTGGAAGACCACTAAGCAGTAATGCGGCTACATGAAAGTCCTTCAGATCTTCCCCAATGCCTCTCAAGCGTTCTACAAGCTCTAGAATACTCCTGATATACTCCTGCATATCCTGGCTTTTCTGTAGCTTAGACTGGTACAGTTTTCTCATAAGATACAGTTTATTGCTTAAATTAATCCTCTCATGTACCTTTTGCAGCTGCTTCCACATTTCTCTTGCAGTATCACATTTACACACATGAACAATCTGATCATCATCTATGCTGAGTGATATGGTACTCTGTGCTTTCTGATCCATCTCTATCCACTCCTGTGGTACTGGGTCAGGATTAGGCTCCTGTGTGTATTTCCACATACCTCCCTTATCAGCAGCATCTTCACTTTGAATTTCCAGGATTGATAGTTCTGGTTAGTGAGACTGGGTACTGTAAACTTCATGGAGTTGCTGCTGCTGGTGGCCATCTTTGCTGTCTTTCTTTCTTTTCTTTTCTCTGTGTTCTGGGGATCACTGGGACTCTAGAACTCTGGGCACTCTGGGAACTCTGGGCCCATAACCTGTTAGCAGCGGATTAACCAGCGTAACATCCGGAGTCAGCAACAGAGAATGTAGATTTATTCACATCCAGTATAGACAGCTTACAACACAGCATGAAATGTGATCAGCCTGATATCTGCTATGGCTGCAGCATGAAAAACATTACAACAACACAGGAAGAGAAGGAGGAGGCATCCTGTCTGTGAGTGAGGTTTTTTTTTTTTTTTTACAAAACTTTGTTAACAACCTCACAATATGCACAACATATCAAACAGTACAGTGGTAGTTGTTGCAATACATACAAATCAATATGCATTATTCCAACACCCCCACTCAACAACTACTTATCCTCTTATTCCCATTGTGGTTTTCAATTCTTGGAACCTGGCTCGTGGCAATGGCTTTGTCATAATGTCAGCTAGCATCTTATCAGTTTCACAATAGACAAACTGAATTATGCCACGATCTATCAAATCACGTAGATGATGGTGTCTGACGTCAATGTGCTTGGTTCTAGCACTGATCTTTCAGCTGCAGATGGAAGCAAGGGGGACACTTCTTTACTTCTGGGTAGGGCGGAGCCAGATAGTAGGACTAACCTCAGGTTCTAAAAATGGGTGTTGTCCGGCCCCTCCGGCTCTGGCTCCTCCTGCCGTACACTCCAGTTTCGACTTGAGGTCCAAGTAGGAAGGACGGCTACTAATGCAGCTCCTCAGAAAACACCTCAGAAGAGTTTGTTATTTTACTCGGACAGGGTCCTGGACTTTATGTCTAGAGGATCAGGGGTACCGGCGCTGCTGGACCCCATCCTCTCCCCTGGCAGAAATGTATTCCCTAAATGGTGGTCATTGCATTTTCTTGCCGCCCGGGGGGAAGAGGTGGCTATCCCTGACAGGACGCATACCACGTTCTGGGTCACTGCGTTCCTTGTTCTCATGGGGAAGCAATGGGCACAGCGTCACATATCCGTGGAGGGTCCCTGTGGCGTTTTTGGCTGGTGAGTACTCTGCATTATATTTTGATATGTGCGAGTGATTACAGCGTCTGCGGCGACAGCGCTGACTGTTATTGGTGTTTCCCATTATTTTCTCATGATTGGGCATTTTTTAAAAAAAAAAGAGAAGAGAGCGATTTTTTATTTAATATGTGCTGTGTGTTTTCGGCGCTGCAGCGCCGTTACAGTGTACAGGGAGAGGAGTGCAAAAGATCTCCCGCACTTTTTTGACTGAGCAGAGAGGGGGCGTGGCTTCGGGCTTTCCCGACTTTCTGATTACAGGAAGTGACTGGCTCCTTCTCTTCCTGCTCTCTGCGGCAGCCATTACAGCTCTCCTGGTCTCCTCTCCTCCGTTTCTGTACACAGGCATTTGAGACAACACCAAGCCAGCCGGGTGAGTCGCTGCTATCGCTTAGGTAGCAGCTTAACCCTTTAGCCTCCCGCAGCATTTTTTTGCTGTTTGCGCTCTCTAGCGCAGCGCTGCAGTTTTCTGATCATTGGGACATTGTATCCCTCAGTAACGGTCTGTGAGCTGTCTGCAGCGGGGGGGGCGCCGTTTTTTCACTGCTGGGGTATTCTTTTGCTTTTAAAGAAGTTAACCCTTCAGCGTTTTGCTACTGTGTGAGACCACACTGCTCTGGTTATTTCTCATCACTATTACCATCTGAATAACCGGCATGTCAGATTTGAGTCAGGAGGCTGATCGTCTTCCTCATCCTCTCCAGGACCAGCCCCGCGTTTCTGACACGATGGAATCCTCTGCACCTTCTAGCGCCGCTATTGGAGGTCGCTATGATGCCAAGTTTGATATGCTCACTACTGCTATTAGTGGGCTTTCTGACCTTTTGGGTCAGTGGGTATCCTCTAGACCTTCTCATAGCAAAAAGCGTCCCAGGATTGCTATGCCCTCCCCACTAAGTGACTCAGATTTGTCTGCGAGGGGGAGTTCTCCTTCAGTTTCTGAGGGAGAATGTTCTGATTCGGGCAGAGAGGATTTTCAGGAGCACTCTGCTTCCTTGTCGGGCCGTATAGATGCTTTTGTCAGAGCCATACGAGAGGTACTGCAAGTACCTGAGGACATGAATGATGATGAAGGTATTCCCAGATGGTACCATGGGTCGCAAAGATCATGTTTAGCGATGCCAGCTATGAGTGAGTTTTCTAAGAAAGTAGAAAAGGAACGCGTTTGTCCAGACAAGCGTTTTCAAAGGGGCAAGGTTGTTTGAAACCTTGTATCCTTGTCCAGCAGACCTATTTGCTAGCTGGATTCCGTCCCCTGAGGTGGATATTTCTTTATCCAAGCTTAACAAAGCTACTATGCTTCCCGTCAAAGGAAAAGCTACTTTGCAGGATGCGCTGGACAAAAAGTCAGAGATGGCAGCCAAGGCCGGCTATGAAGCTGCTGGTCAGGCCTTTAGAGTGGCTTTATCTTCCTATTGTGCTTCTAAGAGCTTCCATGGGTTGGACAGCTCACCTGCGGATATCCCTGCAGGATGGGTCTTCTTTACAGGCAATAGATGAGATCATTAAGTTAATAGAAGAATCAGACCAATATGTCTGTGACGCTCTTTTGGATATGGCTTCCCTAATATCCAGAGCTCAGGCTTCTACAATCACTGTTAGAAGAGCGTTGTGGCTTAAACAGTGGACTGGAGATGCGGTCTCCAAACAAGGTTTGCTATCTTTGCCTTACAAAGGTGGTCAGCTTTTCGGCTCTGACCTCACGGAATTGATTGCTAAGGCTAAGGAGTCAGCGTTGCCTCAGCGTAGGGCAGCTACGGCTGCTTTTGGCAGGACCGGTTCCTACGAAACCGGCGGTTTTTTCGTGGCAGGGGGCGAGCCGGTCACTCCTCTTGGGGATCGGGTCGTCCCGCCTTTTCAGGGAAAAAGTCTTCCCAAAAGTCTAACGCTTCTTGGAAACAATACCCGCGCAATGACAAGCGGGAATCTGACAAAAAGCCCGCCAAAACGGACTGACGCCAGAAGTTCACTCGAGGATTCTCGAGTGGGGGGGCGCCTGCTCCTGTTTCAAGCGGTTTGGGTCTCCCGCGTCTCAGACTCCTGGGTGACACGAATAATGTCGGCAGGCTATTTCATAGAGTTTCTCTCTCGCCCTCCAGAAAGATTCTGTCAGTCTCGCGTTCCGTCAGATCCCGACTTATTGACCGCTCTGCGGCAGGAAGTCGATTTCTTACTACAGAAGGGTGTAGTAGTGTCAGTTCCTCCGGAAGACCGGGGAAGGGGATTTTATTCCAACCTCTTTGTGGTCCCCAAAAAGGAGGGAAAGTTTCGTCCCATTCTGGATCTCAAGAGGTTAAATCGGCATGTTTACACCCAAAAGTTCCGCATGGAGTCGCTTCGCTCAGTGGTGACTGCCCTGTCACAGAACAATTTTCTGGTGTCCATAGATATTCGCGACGCCTATTTACACGTTCCCATCGGAAGATCTCATCAGCGCTTTCTGCGCTTTGCCATAGGTCAGGACCATTACCAGTTTGTGGCCCTCCCTTTCGGGTTGGCTTCGGCACCCCGAGTTTTTACAAAGGTGCTGGCACCTCTTATGGCAATGCTTCGGAGACAAGGGATCATGATACTTCCTTATCTGGACGATCTTCTGATTGTGGCATCCTCAAAGGAGGAGGCAGTGACGGCTCGCGATTTATCCCTTCAGCTCCTGGAGGATTTCGGGTGGCTGATCAACTGGGAGAAGTCATCCCTGGAGCCTTCTCAGTCAATCCTGTTTTTGGGCATGATTTTCGACACAGCGAAAGTGGTAGTTTTTCTGCCAAAGGACAAGCAAACCAGTATCCATTGTCTGGCACAGACTGTGCAGTCCTCAACGACAGTATCCCTTCGAAGATGTATGCGCCTTCTGGGGTTAATGGTCGCTTCGATGGAAGCTCTTCCGTTTGCTCAGTTCCATTGCAGAACGCTTCAAAGCTTCATTTTGAAGAGATGGAATCGTGCACAGGAAACACTGGATTGTAGGGTTTTAATCTCCCGCAAAGTGCGAGAGTCTCTGGACTGGTGGTTACGTCCGGAACGGTTTTTCCTGGGAAAATCTTTTCTTCCCCTGTCATGGTCGGTCTTGACCACCGATGCCAGCCTGACGGGCTGGGGGGGAGTTTGGAACAATCTCTGGATTCAGGGAGTTTGGTCACCGGAAGAATCGGTGTTACCGATCAACATCCTGGAATTGAGGGCAATTTTTCTTTGCCTCCAACATTGGACGGTCCCTTTGAGCGGATTACCAGTTCGTGTTCAGACGGACAACGCTACGGCGGTTGCGTATATCAACCATCAAGGCGGGACGAGGAGCTCCAGACTCATGTCGGAGGTATCTCGGATTCTGATATGGGCCGAGGCTCATGTGCCGGCCATTTCTGCGATTCACATACCAGGAGTTCAGAATATCCAGGCAGACTTTCTCAGCCGAGAGAGGATGGATTCAGGAGAATGGAGTCTTCATCCGGAAATCTTTGCACTTCTGTGCTCCCGATGGGGGACTCCTCAAGTAGACTTGATGGCCTCCAGGATCAATGCCAAGTTACCAACTTTCATGTCCAGATACAGGGATCCGACCGCGGTGGAAGTGGATGCGCTGGTGGTTCCGTGGAGCCAATACCAGCTGGTTTATGTGTTCCCACCGATATCCTTGCTGCCGCTTGTGTTACGTCGGGTCAGGCTTGAGAGGGTTCCGGCTATTCTGATAGCCCCAGATTGGCCGAGAAGGACGTGGTTTTCCACGCTGATGTCGCTTCTGGCGGCGCCTCCTTTTCCTCTGCCTCTTCGACCGGACTTGCTCACTCAGGGTCCCGTGTGTCATCCGGGCCTGAGGTCTCTGCGTTTGACGGCTTGGCTCTTGAGACCGAGATTTTAACCCGTCAAGGGTTTTCAGAAAAGGTCATTGCCACTATGAGAGCGTCAAGAAGTCCGGCTACGACTAGGATTTACTACAGGATTTGGGAATCCTTCTTTTCATGGTGTTTGGGTTCTTCCAGGAATCCAAAGAAATTTTCATTACCCAACTTGTTGGTTTTTTTGCAGCACATGCTGGATAAGGGTTTGGCAATCAGTACCCTGAAGGGTCAGGTGTCTGCCCTGTCGGTGCTTTTTCGTAAAGCTATTGCCTCGCGTAGGGACGTATGTGCCTTTTTTCGCGGAGCAGCCCGTCAGTTTCCTCCAAGGAAAACTCCTGTGTCGCCTTGGCGGCTTAATCTGGTTTTGAAAGCTCTTCAAAGTGCTCCTTTCGAGCCTATGGATGCTATTAATCTTTCTTTGCTTTCTTGGAAGGTTGCCTTCCTAGTGGCGGTCACTTCCTTGAGACGGGTTTCCGAGTTGGCGGCTATTTCATGTTCGCCACCTTTCTTGGAATTTTTCCCGGATCGTGTTGTTCTTCGCACGCGACATGATTTTCTCCCTAAATTGGTATCTCAATTCCATGTCAATCAAGATATTGTGTTGCCTTCTCTTTGTTCAGAACCAAAGAATGCGAAGGAGCGGGCCTTGCACTCATTGGACTTAGTGCGGGCATTGAAAATCTACTTGTCAGTTACGCAGAGTTTCCGGAAGTCGGATTCTCTTTTTGTGATTCCAGCAGGTCGTCGTCGTGGTCAACGAGCTTCTAAAGATACTATAGCTCGTTGGATCCGGTCAGCTATTTTGGAAGCTTACCGTGTTATGGACGAACCTTGCCCGATTAATATTCGGGCTCATTCCACGAGAGCTGTGGGCTCTTCGTGGGCCCTTCATCAAGGGGCTTCGGCAGCCCAGCTCTGTCGAGCAGCGACTTGGCGTTCTGTTCACACCTTTACAAAGTTTTATAAGGTGGACGTCAGTGCCTCCGCTGATGCGGCCTTAGGACGCAGAGTCCTTCAGGCGGCTGTATTTTGAAAACTTCTAGTTAAGTTTATGTTGCGCCTGTTGCGCATGTATCAAGGTGTTGGCTTCTGCCTGTTTAAGGTTTTTTCCCACCCTTGTTTTTGTACTGCTTTGGGACATCCCAGAAGTAAAGAAGTGTCCCCCTTGCTTCCATCTGCAGCTGAAATACGAATTTTGGTAAGAACTTACCTGTAAAATTCTTTTCAGCAAAGGAAGCAAGGGGGACACTTCTCCCTCCCATAAGGCAGAAGGTGTTGTTTCAGATGCAGCGCGGCTCTCTCTGATAAGCGAGTTTCTGAGCTGAGGTCAGCGCTCTACGGCTCTTTCCGGCATCGCCAGCTCATCGCAGTGGTCAGGTTTTGTGAGTGGTACCTGAGCTGTGTGGTATTCATGTTATGTGCATAACCTTGTTCTTTTGAATCCTTTCAGTTTGGTTATGGCGCTCCGCTGGTGATTTATTTCTCCTTAGCTTGTGTACAAAACTGGAGTGTACGGCAGGAGGAGCCAGAGCCGGAGGGGCCGGACAACACCCATTTTTAGAACCTGAGGTTAGTCCTACTATCTGGCTCCGCCCTACCCAGAAGTAAAGAAGTGTCCCCCTTGCTTCCTTTGCTGAAAAGAATTTTACAGGTAAGTTCTTACCAAAATTCGTATTTTCACTGCATGCAAGTTTAATGCACCTTGGTTGTCCTCATAAATCACCGTCGGCTGAGTTGACGGTTTGCCAAGATCGTCCATCAATTGTCTTAGCCAAACGACCTCCTGACTTGCATAGGCTGCGGACACATACTCCGCTTCTGTGGATGACAAGGCAACAGACACTTGTTTCCTACTAGACCAGGAGATTGAACTTTCTCCAACTTTAAACAAGTATCCGCTTGTGGATTTACGATCACGCAAATTACCAGCCCAATCCGCATCTAAATAGCCGGTAAGTTCTAGATCTCCCGCTGCAGATAGTTTTAAATTTACATCTTGCGTTTCTTTCAAATATCGCAGAAGTCTTTTAACAGCATTCCAGTCTCTTTGGCGCGTTTTTTCCACATATGTGCAAAGGATTCCAACTGTTGTGATATCCGGTCGAGTCATAGTTGATATGTAGAGAAGTGCCCCCACTGCCTGACAATATTTCTTATTGTTAGGCAACAGGTCATCTTCTTCTTCCAGCTTCAGGTAGGATGGTTCCATTGGGGTTGATATACCTTTGGCCTCTGACATTCCAAATTGATTCAGAATCAAATTAATTTTTGCACTTTGGTTTAGAAGAAAACTCCCATCTTCCTCTCTCTGGATTTGGATTCCTAGATAATATGTCACACTTCCAAGGTCTTTTGTTTCAAAATGCTGATTCAGAATTTCAGTCATGTTTCCAATTTCTGCGTCTTCTTGATGAACTACAATCACATCGTCCACATATAAGAGACTATACATCCACTTTCCATCTGTATATTTTGTGTATAAGCATGGATCTGCTTGACCTCTTTTAAATCCTTCTTCCAACAAGACTTTATTCATCTTGGTGTTCCATGCTCTTGCTGATTGCTTAAGACCATAGAGAGATTTTTGTAGTTTGCAAACAAGATTCTCTTCACCTCTTTTTACATAACCTTCAGGTTGAGTCATGTATAAGTCCTCCTCAATGTCACCATTTAGGAAAGCAGTTTTTATATCCAAATGTCTGACATACATTTTTTGTACAGCAGCTACAGCTAACAAAGCTGTGAACGTAGTCTGTTTAGCGACTGGAGCAAATGTAGCATCGTAATCTTCGCCATACTTTTGAGAATATCCTTTTGTGACCAACCTTGCTTTAAATCTGTGGACTTTACCTTCAGAGTCATATTTGGTTTTAAAGACCCACTTGCACTTGATTGCCTTTTTTCCCTGTGGTAGCTTGGTGAGTTTCCAAGTTTGGAGTTGATGAAGCGACTTGATTTCCTCATTAGTGGCATCAATCCACTTTGTTCTTTCATGGATAGGTAGTCCTTGCATTTCATCCCATGACTGTGGCTCTGACTCAGGTAGTGTCTTGACAATGTAGGATAGACGTTTAGCTAGTATACCTTTGTTTGATCTTGACGATCTTCTGATTTCAGATTCTTCTGATTTTTCTGTTGTTCTTTCAGTGGTTGAAGAATCCAGCCAGACTTCTACATCCTCCTTGTTGTTGTCTTGTAATTGTGACTTCAGCTGGACTACTGGCGTGATGTCACAAAACTTGGGTGATACAAAGTTCTCATCAATCACTACATCTCTGCTTATTGTGACCTTGTTTGTTTCTGGGTGTAGAATCCTATAACCTTTCGGGGTTTCACTGTAGCCTACCAGGATACCTTCTTTAGCGTGAGATTCCCACTTAGTTCGCTTTTCTTTGGGAATATGTACAAATGCTTTACTTCCGAATATTCTTATGTGGTGCAGTTTTGGCTTTCTGCTGTTCCATTGCTCAAATGGAGTTTTCTCTGTAGCTTTACCTGGTAGTCTGTTCTGAAGATAGCAAGCTGTCATGATTGCCTCACCCCAATATGTTGTAGGCAGATTTGCATCAAATAACATACTTCTTGCACTTTCACAGAGTGTTCGGCTCCATCTTTCCACAACAGCATTTTGCTCAGGGTTGTATGGTACAGTGGTCTGAAATAGGATTCCATTTTTCTTTAGAATGCTCTGTGTCTCATTGCTTGTATATTCAGTCCCATTATCTGCACGTAGAATCTTTGGCATTCTTCCAAATTTTGTTATATACCTCAGCTAGATATAGTTCTAGTTTCTCTGGAACTTCTATCTTGCTGTGAAGCAGATGGACAACTGTATATCTGGAATGATCATCAATAAATGTGAGAAAATATCTCTTCTTCCCAGGAGTCTGAGTGCTCATTGGACCACAGACATCTGTGTGTATTAAATCTAGTGGCTGTTCTGTTCGTGTAGTACTTCTCTTAGGAAAAGCTTTTCTAGACATTTTCCCTTTGATGCAGCTAGTACACTTCATTGTCTGGTTACATAGATCAATTGTGATATCATCAGCTAGTTGCTTCTGAACTAACTTTCTTATTGCTTCTGGGTCTCTGTGTGCCAGACGCCTATGCCATACATGAATACAGTTATTGTGCTCTTCTTGTTGAGCAGTATACACACACTCTTTACATTTCAGCTGATAAAGTTCATCTGTGATTTTTCCCTCTGCTAGTGTGTGACCCTCTTTTGAGATGATGCAGCTATCATGCTTAAATGTAACTTCATTTCCTTGTTTTGTGAGTTTCTTCACAGATAGTAAATTACTCTCAAGACTAGGCACATAGAGCACATCTTTTACTGGGATCTTCCTGCTTTGTGTTGGTGAGATTTGACAATCAATATAACCATCTCCTATGCCTTCTGATCTCATGTACTGACCATTAGCCATAATCACTTTCTCTGACTTATTTTGATTAAGCTTAGAAAAGAAGTCTCTGGTATTAGTCATGTGACTAGTTGCTCCAGAGTCTATACACCATGCATGCTTTGATGTATTTGCACTGACAGTAAATGCAATTTCAGTATTCACAGAATCATTTTCTCCAGACACAGCACTCTTAACCCTTTGCTGACTGTTTTGCTTTTTCTGCTGATTCATTCTAGCTTTCCAAACTCTGCAGTCGGCTTTCAAATGTCCTGATTTCTTGCAAACAAAACATTCACGTGTTTCTTTTAGGTGCTTTCTGTTATCATATAAACTCTGTGTTTGTAAAGCAGACTCTGTATTGGTGCTTATACAATCTGCCTTCCGTTTATATTCATCTATAAGCTTCCCTCTTACATACTCCAGAGTAAGCTTATCATCTGGGCGCCCATCTAGTGCGGTCACAAGCGTGTCATAGCTCTCTGGAAGACCACTAAGCACTAAGTCCTTCAGATCTTCCCCAATGCCTCTCAAGCGTTCTACAAGCTCTAGAATACTCCTGATATACTCCTGTATATCCTGGCTTTTCTGTAGCTTAGACTGGTACAGTTTTCTCATAAGATACAGTTTATTGCTTAAATTAATCCTCTCATGTACCTTTTGCAGCTGCTCCCACATTTCTCTTGCAGTATCACATTTACACACATGAACAATCTGATCATCATCTATGCTGAGTGATATGGTACTCTGTGCTTTCTGATCCATCTCTATCCACTACTGTGGTGCTGGGTCAATTTAGGCTCCTGTGTGTATTTCCACGTACCTTCCCTTATCAGCAGCATCTTCACTTTGAATTTCCAGGATTGATAGTTCTGGTTAGTGAGACTGGGTACTGTAAACTTCATGGAGTTGCTGCTGCTGGTGGCCATCTTTGCTGTCTTTCTTTCTTTTCTTTTCTCTGTGTTCTGGGGATCACTGGGACTCTAGGACTCTGGGCACTCTGGGAACTCTGGGCCATAACCTGTTAGCAGCGGATTAACCAGCGTAACATCCGGAGTCAGCAACAGAGAATGTAGATTTATTCACATCCAGTATAGACAGCTCACAACACAGCATGAAATGTGATCAGCCTGATATCTGCTATGGCTGCAGCATGAAAAACATTACAACAACACAGGAAGAGAAGGAGGAGGCATCCTGTCTGTGAGTGAGGGTTTTTTTTTTTTTACAAAACTTTGTTAACAACCTCACAATATGCACAGCATATCAAACAGTACAGTAGTAGTTGTTGCAATACATACAAATCAATATGCATTATTCCAACACATACCACTCAACAACTACTTATCCTCTTATTCCCATTGTGGTTCTCAATTCTTGGAACCTGGCTCATGGCAGTGGCTTTGTCATAATGTCAGCTAGCATCTTATCAGTTTCACAATGGACAAACTGAATTATGCCACGATCTATCAAATCACGTAGATGATGGTGTCTGACGTCAATGTGCTTGGTTCTAGCACTGATTTTTTCACTGCATGCAAGTTTAATGCATCCTTGGTTGTCCTCATAAATCACCGTCGGCTGAGTTGACGGTTTGCCAAGATCGTCCATCAATTGTCTTAGCCAAACGACCTCCTGGCTTGCATAGGCTGCGGACACATACTCCGCTTCTGTGGATGACAAGGCAACAGACACTTGTTTCCTACTAGACCAGGAGATTGAACTTTCTCCAACTTTAAACAAGTATCCGCTTGTGGATTTACGATCACGCAAATTACCAGCCCAATCCGCATCTACATAGCCGGTAAGTTCTAGATCTCCGGCTGCAGATAGTTTTAAATTTACATCTTGCGTTTCTTTCAAATATCGCAGAAGTCTTTTAACAGCATTCCAGTCTCTTTTTTTTTTACAAAATTTTGTTAACAACCTCACAATATGCACAACATATTAAACAGTACAGTAGTAGTTGTTGCAATACATACAAATCAATATGCATTATTCCAACAGCTGGGGTGTATATAGAGTCTGCTGGGCTGTATATAGAGGCTGCTGGGCTGTATATAGAGGCTACTGGGGAGCATATAGAGGATACTGGGGTGTATATAGAGGCTTCTGGCATACCTCCCAACCGTCCCGGATTGACCGGGACAGTCCCGATTCTGACCCCCTCCTCCCGCTGTCTCGGCGGGACACTATGTGTCCCGCAGTGAGATGAGCCGCCACGCCCCCATACACCCTATAGTTGCCCTCCCAGTGCTCCACTGTAGCTTATCACTGCTGAGTAGTACTCCTCTGTGGGAGCAGGACCTGTGATGAGGTCACAGGAGGGGAGGAGTTGATGTCACATGGTCAGGCTCCTCGTGCAGGTCTCTGTTGTGCTGAGCTGTGCTGTGGTTGTCATGGTGCTGGATGAGGGTAAGTTTATGTGAGGGGTCAGGAGGGATTTACAGTGTGGATGTAGCAGAGCCGTGTGTGAAAAGTGTATGGAGCATAGCCGTGTGTGTACGAGGTGTATGGAGCCGCGCCGTGTGTGTACGAGGTGTACGGAGCGGAGCCGTGTGTGAAAAGTGTATGGAGCGTAGCCATGTGTGTACGAGGTGTATGGAGCGGAGCCGTGTGTGTGACGCGCACCACATTGGTGGTACCAGGGCTATGGGGTACTCGGCACTGAGCCCATGGATGTTGTGAATGGGTTTGAGATGAGTTCTGAGCAGAGGCTCCCTCTGGTGGTTACAAGCGGTACTAGTGAGGATTGGGAATCAGGTGTTACTGATTGGTCTTATTTAAGGGAATCATTTTCCCATCAGGGTTGCCGGTGATCAATTGTTCTGGTCTGAATCCTTCTTTCCAGTTTCCCTTGTAGCCTGCTGTGTCGTGTCTGCATCTCCTGCTATCAGATAAGACAATTTCTTATTTTGTGTTTTTGCTATATTTTTGCATTTTTGTCCTGCACTTCTGTGGGGGCCTTCTGGGTCCCCTCCGGGGGCTTTTTGCCCTCTCAGTTTAGTCCAGCCACTGTGTTTTTGTACTTTTGCTTTTTGCAGTTTTTTCAGTGGCTGCTGTTTTTGTTACACCAGAGAACTAATTTAGGTGGTAGAGGTCGTGTGATCTCAGGTGATTTTGAAATTAGTATGTTGGTGTTTTTCAGGGTTTTCTGGGATTGCAGTAAGTACCCTTCCTGTCCTTTTCTATTTAGATAGTTTGGGCCCCAACGTTTGCTCATACTATTTTCTTTCTGTGTCAGTATTTCCTCTTGTCTAACCGCCATTATATGTTTGGGGGCTTTCTATTATCTTTGGGGTTCTGCTCCGGGGCAGATAGCTTTCCTATTTCTATCTTTAGGTGTAGTTAGTTTCTCAGGCTGTGACGAGGCGTCTAGGACCATCGTAGGAACGCTCCACGGCTGCCTCTAGTTGTGGTGGTTAGTCAGGGTACTGCAATCTCATAGATTCCAACTGCTCTGGTGTATTGCCTTTTTTACCTGCACTCCTCAGCTACCGTAACATAACAGTATCACCGGCCATAAAAATTGTATGGTACTCACAGAAGGGAAAAAAAAAAATATTTTGAAGGAAGAAAAGTTGTCAGAGATATTTTTCTGTTTGTTGCATTTTTTTTTTTTTTTTTTTTTTTTCCCTCTGTATCTCTGGGTGCTGGGGAGGATCTTTTCTCCCAATGGAGTTTGCACAGTTGTCTGGCCGTGTGGATCAGCTTGCCACTGAGGTTCAGAGTATTGCTGCATATCTTGCTAGGTTGCCTGTTGTGGAACCTAGGATCCCCATGCCAGATTTGTTTTCAGGGGATCGAGCTAAGTTTCAGAATTTCAAAAATAATTGTAAATTGTTTCTTGCCTTAAAATCTAAGTCCTCAGGAAACGCAGCGCAGCAGGTTCAAATTGTCATCTCTCTCCTGCGCGGCGATCCTCAGGATTGGGCTTTTTCCCTGACACCTGGGGATCCTGTTTTGAGTGATGTTGATGTATTTTTTCAGGCTTTGGGGTTATTGTACGATGAGCCTAATATCACTGATCAAGCTGAAAAAGCCTTGTTGGCATTAAATCAGGGGCTTGATGACGCTGAGTTATACTGTCAGAGATTCCGTAGGTGGGCAGTCCTGACCAAATGGAATGACGACGCTTTGGCGGCCCTTTTCCGGAAGGGTCTGTCGGATAATGTAAAGGATGTTATGGTGGGATTCCCTGTCCCCTCTGGTCTCAATGATTCTATGTCATTAGCGATTCAAATTGACAGACGTTTGCGTGAGCGGAGAAGTATGCGTGGAGTGGTGTTGCCTTGTGAGCCAGCTGCTGAGCCCATGCAGTGTGATGGAGTGGTGTCTGGGGCACAGCGTCATGAGTTTCGAAAGCGCAATGGGTTATGTTTCTACTGTGGTGATGCCTCTCATGCTATTTCAGTCTGCCCTAAGCGGGGAAGACGTTTTGCACGCTCAGTTGTCTTGGGTAGTGTTCAGACTAAGTTTTTATTAACTGTCACTCTGATATGCTCTCTGTCCTCATTTTCTGCTCAGGCTTTCGTTGATTCTGGAGCAGCTATTAACCTGATGGATTATGATTTTGCTAAACGTTGTGGATTTCCCTTGATACCCCTACAGAAGTCTATTCCCCTACTGGGGATCGATTCTACCCCTTTGGCTGAGAATAAACCCCAGTTTTCTACTCAGGTGATAATGAGGGTTGAACCTGATCACCAGGAGTGCTGCAAATTTTTGGTTCTATATAATCTGCATGACATTATCGTGCTGGGTTTCCCTTGGTTACAGTCTCATAATCCTGTTTTGGATTGGAAATCTGTGTCTGTAACCAGTTGGGGCTGCCAATGTGTTAATACCAACACTCCTGTTTTTTCTGCCTCCCCCCAGGCTGAGGATGTTCCTGACTTTTTGTTTGATTTTTCTGATGTGTTTAGCGAAAGTAAATCTGCATCCTTACCTCCCCATAGGAGCTATGACTGCGCTATTGAATTAGTGCCAGGTAGTAAATTCCCTAAGGGTCGCCTCTTTAACTTGTCTTACCTGAACATGACGCTATGCGGTCTTATATCAAGGAATCATTGGAGAAGGGTCATATCAGACCATCCTCTTCACCCTTAGGTGCCGGTTTTTTCTTTGTGGCCAAAAAAGATGGTTCATTAAGGCCGTGTATTGATTATCGTCTCTTGAACAATATTACTGTGAAATATCAATACCCGTTACCCTTGATTTCTGACCTGTTTTCCAGGGTGAAAAACGCTACTTGGTTTACCAAGCTTGACCTCAGGGGGGCGTATAACCTTATTCGCATTAAGCACGGGGATGAATGGAAGACGGCATTTAACACCCCTGAGGGGCATTTTGAGTACCTTGTGATGCCCTTTGGGCTCACTAATGCTCCTTCCGTCTTCCAGTCCTTCATGAATGACATTTTCAGGGATTTTGTGGACAAGTTTCTGATTGTTTATTTGGATGATATCTTGATTTTTTCTAATGACTGGGACTCTCATGTGAAACATGTTCGAACTGTATTCCAGATTTTGAGAGAGAATGCTCTGTATGTGAAGGGATCAAAGTGTCTTTTTGGCGTACAGAAGATCTCATTTCTGGGATTCATTTTGTCCCCATCTGTTATTGAAATGGACCCGGTCAAGGTTCAGGCCATCTGTGATTGGGTCCAACCTACTTCATTAAAGGCTCTTCAGAGATTTTTGGGTTTTGCCAATTTTTATCGTAAATTTATTGGTAATTTCTCTGTTATTGTTAAACCATTAACTGATTTGACCAGAAAGGGTTCTGATGTGGTGAATTGGCCTCCTGAGGCAGTCTCTGCGTTTCAGGAACTTAAGCAGAGATTCACTTCTGCTCCTGTTCTACGGCAGCCTGATGTTTCTCTGCCATTTCAGGTGGAGGTTGATGCCTCTGAAATTGGGGCAGGTGCCGTTTTGTCCCAAAAAGATCCAGAGACCTCTAAAAGTAACCCTTGTGCCTTTTTCTCTCGAAAATTTTCTCCTACTGAACGTAATTATGACGTGGGTAATCGGGAGTTATTGGCCATGAAGTGGGCTTTTGAAGAGTGGAGACATTGGCTGGAGGGAGCCAAACATCAGGTGGTGGTCCTTACGGACCATAAGAATCTGGTCTATCTGGAATCTGCCAAGCGACTCAATCCTAGACAGGCCAGGTGGGCCTTGTTTTTCACACGTTTTAATTTTGTGGTTTCCTTTCTTCCTGGCACTAAGAATGTTAAGGCGGATGCCCTCTCGAGGAGTTTCCTTGCGGACTCTCCTGAGCTATCTGATCCCTCTGTTATTTTGAAGGAGGGTGTAGTTCTTTCCGCCATCTCGCCTAATTTGAGACTTGCTCTGGAGGGGTGTCAGGAGGATAGGCCCGAGCGCTGCCCTGTTGGAAAATTGTTTGTCCCGGACCAATGGAAAAAGAGTGTGATGTCTGAGATTCATTGTTCCGCATTGGCTGGGCATCCCGGAATTTTTGGTACCAGAGACTTGGTTAGTCGGTCCTTTTGGTGGCCTACCTTGTCTCGCGATGTCAGGGAATTTGTGCAGTCCTGCGAGACTTGCTCTCGCTCCAAGCCTTGCTCTCGCTCTAGTGGTTTGTTGATGCCATTGCCTGTGCCCAAGAGACCATGGACCCATATCTCTATGGATTTCATTTCCGATCTTCCTGTTTCTCAGAGAATGACCACCATCTGGGTAATTTGTGATAGGTTTTCCAAAATGATACATTTTGTGCCATTACCTAAGTTGCCTTCCTCCTCTGAATTGGTGCCGTTGTTCCTTCAGCACGTGGTTCGTTTACACGGCATTCCTGAGAACATTGTGTCTGACAGAGGAGTCCAGTTTGTTTCCAGATTTTGGAGGACTTTTTGTTCTAAACTGGGTGTTCAATTGTCTTTCTCCTCGGCATTTCATCCTCAGACCAATGGTCAAACTGAGAGAACAAACCAGACATTGGAGACTTATCTAAGATGCTTTGTGTCTGCTGATCAGGATGACTGGGTCTCTTTTTTGCCTTTGGCTGAGTTTGCTCTTAATAATAGGGCTAGCTCTGCCACTTTGATGTCTCCGTTTTTCTGTAATTCTGGGTTTCACCCTCGATTTTCTTCAGGACAGAGGAGGCTTCTGTCTGTCCTGGTGTTGACTCTGTTGTTGAGCGTATGCAGCAGATTTGGGACCAGGTAGTGGAGAGGTTGTCCCTCTCTCAGGAGAAGGCCCAGCGGTTTGCTAACCGGCATAGGACTGATGGTCCTCGGTTTAAAGTGGGGGACTTGGTCTGGTTGTCCTCAAAGAATATTCCTATGAGAGTAGCATCTCCTAAATTTAAGCCTAGGTTCATTGGACCTTATAAGATCATGGAGATTATTAATCCTGTTTCTTTTCGTTTGCTTCTTCCAGGGACATTTAAGATCCATAACGTGTTCCACAAGTCCTTGTTGAAGAGGTTTGTTGAGCCAGTGGTTCCTGCTGCTGTGCCTCCTGACCCTGTTTTGGTTGAGGGCAATCTGGAGTATGTGGTTGAGAAAATATTGGATTCTCGTTTTTCTAGACGAAGACTCCAGTATTTGGTTAAATGGAGAGGTTATGGTCAGGAAGATAATTCTTGGGTGTTTGCTTCGGACATCCATGCTAGGAGACTTATCCGTGCGTATCATAGAACTCATCCTGACCGACCTGGTTGCTCAAATGAGGGTTCGGTGACCCTCCTCAAGGGGGGGGTACTGTTGTGAATGGGTTTGAGATGAGTTCTGAGCAGAGGCTCCCTCTGGTGGTTACAAGCGGTACTAGTGAGGATTGGGAATCAGGTGTTACTGATTGGTCTTATTTAAGGGAATCATTTTCCCATCAGGGTTGCCGGTGATCAATTGTTCTGGTCTGAATCCTTCTTTCCAGTTTCCCTTGTAGCCTGCTGTGTCGTGTCTGCATCTCCTGCTATCAGATAAGACAATTTCTTATTTTGTGTTTTTGCTATATTTTTGCATTTTTGTCCTGCACTTCTGTGGGGGCCTTCTGGGTCCCCTCCGGGGGCTTTTTGCCCTCTCAGTTT
Source organism: Oophaga sylvatica (assembly GCA_033576555.1). Classification (NCBI taxonomy): domain Eukaryota; kingdom Metazoa; phylum Chordata; class Amphibia; order Anura; family Dendrobatidae; genus Oophaga; species Oophaga sylvatica. The sequence goes on from JARQOD010000629.1 coordinate 103,363, forward strand.
AGTCCAGCCACTGTGTTTTTGTACTTTTGCTTTTTGCAGTTTTTTCAGTGGCTGCTGTTTTTGTTACACCAGAGAACTAATTTAGGTGGTAGAGGTCGTGTGATCTCAGGTGATTTTGAAATTAGTATGTTGGTGTTTTTCAGGGTTTTCTGGGATTGCAGTAAGTACCCTTCCTGTCCTTTTCTATTTAGATAGATTTGGGCCCCAGCGTTTGCTCATACTATTTTCTTTCTGTGTCAGTATTTCCTCTTGTCTAACCGCCATTATATGTTTGGGGGCTTTCTATTATCTTTGGGGTTCTGCTCCGGGGCAGATAGCTTTCCTATTTCTATCTTTAGGTGTAGTTAGTTTCTCAGGCTGTGACGAGGCGTCTAGGACCATCGTAGGAACGCTCCACGGCTGCCTCTAGTTGTGGTGGTTAGTCAGGGTACTGCAATCTCATAGATTCCAACTGCTCTGGTGTATTGCCTTTTTTACCTGCACTCCTCAGCTACCGTAACATAACAATGGAAGTCTATGGGAGTTGTCACTGGCAGCAGAGCTCGGTCCGTGGCCCTGGCGGTCATGCAATGGGGGAATATTTACAGGGGATTGTAGTTATAGTTCGTGACGCCACCTGTGGTTTCTGATCTGATTGACCAGCGCTGCAGGGTAGATCTCTGAGGGGATGTTATGGCAGCTAGGTGTTAAGTCCCCCACAGGTGGGACTGGTCCCTCAAAGTCTATGGTGGTGATGCAGGGTGCAGATAAGAATTCAGTCACACACAATGCAGTCTCTTTCCATACCTTTACTTGTAGGTGTTGCAGGTATGTCCCGGGAAGCTGGTCAGGTTGGAGAATGCACATTCAGGAAAACTGTTGAGCAGGTTAGAGGCCTCCTTTATCCTTTTTCTGTGTGTGAGTACAACTTGCATAAAGTCAAGTGCAACTCTTTCAATAGCAACTACGCCCGGCCAACATTGTGGTGGGAGTCTTCTGTTGAATAGAACTAGTCTTTGGTGCAGGGCCCTGCTAGACTGTTGTTCTTCCTGACCCCGGTTACGTATCAGCGCTTAGGGCTACCTTCTGTGACTTGAAGTCCAGAAAGGCCTCCGGTTTTCTTATTACTAGGCGTGTGAAGCACTAGCAACGCTTCGGACCCCGGTGTCCGGTTAACTGAGTGATTGTGATTTGTCCCTTTTGTCACTCTTGCTTCTCCACTCGCCCTTCGCCCTGCTCTCGTCCTTAACATAAGCACATGTAGCAATCGTGCCAAGGTCAGCTTTCCTTCAGTGCTCACTGACCTGTTCTCAGTTGGCTCATTGGTATAACTGCTTTGATTCCTTTCCTTCCTTCTTTCTTAGGAACACAGGCAGCTTGTTCTGAGTAGCAGGTTAAGGTGTAGCTCTGACTAGGCTAAGATGATTCACTTCACCCGTACTAGCCTCCACTTTCTTATCAGATGAGCTACACAAGCTCTGTGTGGGTTCAGTCTTCTCTCCTCTCCCTCCAAGACTAATCTGATCTTCTCTGTCCAAAGACAGGAACTTGAATCACTTCTGTCTAGCTCAGGCTGAGCTCTGACTAGAATGAATCACTATTGCTACGTCACACTACTAAATAGTCTGATATGCCTCTAGTGGCAATGCTGAGAAGTGTGCGTGAATGAATATCAAGCTTTACAGTTACCTTCCTGTGCATTTTCCAGGAGACATGTGTGCCTTGCGAAGCTGGGCCACACATGTGTACGAGGTGTACGGAGAGGAGCCGTGTGTGAAAAGTGTATGGAGCTTAGCCGTGTGTGTACGAGGTGTATAGAGCGGAGCCGTGTGTGTACGAGGTGTACGGAGCGGAGCCGTGTGTGAAAAGTGGACGGAGCGGAGCCGTGTGTGTACGAGGTGTACGGAGCGGAGCCGTGTGTGAAAAGTGTATGGAGCGTAGCCGTGTGTGTAAAAGGTGTACGGAGCGGAGCCGTGTGTTTACGAGGTGTATGGAGCGGAGCCGTGTGTAAAGGTGTACAGAGCGGAGCCGTGTGTGAAAAGTGTATGGAGCGTAGCCGTGTGTGTACGAGGTGATGGAGCGTAGCCGTGTGTGTACGAGGTGTATGGAGCGGAGCCGTGTGTGTACGAGGTGGCTGTAGCAGTGCTGTGTGTGTACGGGGCGTACAAAAAGGAACCTTGTGTGTACGAAGTGTAAGGAGCTGAGCCGCTCATCTCCGTACACACAGGGCTCCGTGCTTGAGCCGTGTGTGTACGGAGCGGAGCAGAGCAGTGTGTGTATGGAGCGGAGCAGAGCCGTGTGTGTACGTGTCATGGAATAATAAACTGGTGGTCTTGACGAACTGTTATACTGACACTTCCGTGTGGACAGTCCTCATTTCGTTCTGAGCGCTCAAAAAGACAATTAGGATAAAATTGGGAACAGCACCAGCAAACACTGCAGGATAAATTTATCCTAATTAAATTTCCATAACAGCTGGTGTCCAACTTCGTTATCAACTGGGTCAACGCCCAATCAAAGCAATGTGGTGTCCCTGTATTCAGTGCCTCCAGCACAGGGCACCCTGTCTATCCCAAGCACAGTACAAACATTGCCAGTCATTATATCAGGAGAAGAAAGTGCAAATCTCCCTACACAAAATGCTGCAGGTAGCCCCCAGACACAACAGCTAGCAGAGCCCACAGCCAGGGCTTCACAGGGGGGAGGTGTAGCTGCAGACACAAATGAGGAACCTCAGTGCCAAGCAGAGCTGCCAACATGGAACTATGACACTGATCCACCGCAGCCTCACCCAGTATATGCACCAAGCACACCATGTCACTTCTCATCTGATGAAGATAAAGACACAACGTCATACATGCTGCCCAATACTAGGGAAGAAAACCCACAAACACCAAGAGAGCAGGGACAGGTAGAGGCACCATCCTATGAGCCCTTCATCCCAAGCCAGGTGATCAGTATGCTGCCAGACCCAGGGATACACCCCATGCCATTTTGACAAAAAATGCAGCAGATCCAGCGAACGTATGCAGCAGCCTGGATTGATCTCTGGGCCATAATGGAAATAAAAGCAGGTGATGCATTCTGGCCAATTATGAGAGAACACTTCAAGCTTCCAGCAGAATTAGATGCGTATGCCTGGGAGACAGGACCAAAGCTAATTGAGCAGCTCAGAGAGTGGGTCAAAGGCAGACTAGCAGGACAAGCTCTCATCCTTCATGACATGAGTCAAGACAAGACAGAGTCTGTGGAGAAGTTCCATGACAGAGTGATGCAAGTGTTTCAAGATTTGGGCCTCATTACCCATGATCAGACACACAGACGGATGTTGGCACAGGCTTTTGTGCATGGACTGAGAGAACCAATCAGGAAACCACTGGTAGTAGCCAAGCCTGAGTACACGTCAATGAAAAACTAAGTCTGAACTGAAAAAGTAAGTTGATGTGTATGCAAAATGTAAATGCATATTAAACACATGACCATTATACAGAAAAAACAAAAAACAAGAAACAAATATTCTAAAATAAAATAAAAAATATATTGCAAAACATGCATGAGGTTGTAATAATAATAATAAGGGTATTTGGTAAACATAATTTTGATCAAAAGAATGTACAAGCCATCCCGCCACGTCAAGGCAACCCCTTTGTGGGACAGTCCTAACTCTTGTATTAAAAACCTTTCCACTGTCAAGTGACAAATGTGAACAAGGACAGAGAGACTGAACCCACCAGTAAAAGCATAGGCCAGACAGGATGGATTTTTCAGCTCAGAAGCAGGGCGGTCACACCCTTATATGCACAAGATGCACAAGATGCACTAAGAACTAAATGAAAAACTAAGTCTGAACTGAAAAAGTAAGTTGATGTGTATGCAAAATGTAAATGCATATTAAACACATGACCATTATACAGAAAAAAACAAAAAACAAGAAACAAATATCCTAAAATAAAATAAAATAAAAAATATATTGCAAAACATGCATGAGGTTGTAATAATAATAATAATAAGGGTATTTGGTAAACATAATTTTGATCAAAAGAATGTACAAGCCATCCCGCCACGACAAGGCAACCCTTTGTGGGACAGTCCTAACTCTTGTATTAAAAACCTTTCCACCTGTCAAGTGACAAATGTGAACAAGGACAGAGAGACTGAACCCACCAGTAAAAGCATAGGCCAGACAGGATGGATTTTTCAGCTCAGAAGCAGGGCGGTCACACCCTTATATGCACAAGATGCACAAGATGCACTAAGAACTAAATGAAAAACTAAGTCTGAACTGAAAAAGTAAGTTGATGTGTATGCAAAATGTAAATGCATATTAAACACATGACCATTATACAGAAAAAAACAAAAAACAAGAAACAAATATCCTAAAATAAAATAAAATAAAAAATATATTGCAAAACATGCATGAGGTTGTAATAATAATAATAATAAGGGTATTTGGTAAACATAATTTTGATCAAAAGAATGTACAAGCCATCCCGCCACGTCAAGGCAACCCTTTGTGGGACAGTCCTAACTCTTGTATTAAAAACCTTTCCACCTGTCAAGTGACAAATGTGAACAAGGACAGAGAGACTGAACCCACCAGTAAAAGCATAGGCCAGACAGGATGGATTTTTCAGCTCAGAAGCAGGGCGGTCACACCCTTATATGCACAAGATGCACTAAGAACTAAATGAAAAACTAAGTCTGAACTGAAAAAGTAAGTTGATGTGTATGCAAAATGTAAATGCATAATAAACACATGACCATTATACAGAAAAAACAAGAAACAAATATCCTAAAATATAATAAAATAAAAAATATATTGCAAAACATGCATGAGGTTGTAATAATAATAATAAGGGTATTTGGTAAACATAATTTTGATCAAAAGAATGTACAAGCCATCCCGCCACGTCAAGGCAACCCTTTGTGGGACAGTCCTAACTCTTGTATTAAAAACCTTTCCACCTGTCAAGTGACAAATGTGAACAAGGACAGAGAGACTGAACGCACCAGTAAAAGCATAGACCAGACAGGATGGATTTTTCAGCTCAGAAGCAGGGCGGTCACACCCTTATATGCACAAGATGCACAAGATGCACTAAGAACTAAATGAAAAACTAAGTCTGAACTGAAAAAAGTAAGTTGATGTGTATGCAAAATGTAAATGCATATTAAACACATGACCATTATACAGAAAAAACAAAAAACAAGAAACAAATATCCTAAAATAAAATAAAAAATATATTGCAAAACATGCATGAGGTTGTAATAATAATAATAAGGGTATTTGGTAAACATAATTTTGTTCAAAAGAATGTACAATAGTGTTGAGCATTCCGATACTGCAAATATCGGGTATCGGCCGATATTCGCTGTATTGGAATTCCGATTCCGAGTACCGATATTTTCGTCATATCGGATACCGGAATCGTAATTGTCCTGTCACGGTCAGTGTCCGTCTGTCGGGTCTGTCAGGAGTCAGCGGCACTTACCTGGCAGAAGATCTCCGGCGGTCACGTCCTGGACTGCTTGATGGCCGCCATCATCTTCTCCCTGGCGGTCACATGCAGTTTCTCGCGATAACTGCAGTGACTGCCGGGTAATCGCGGCCGTAAAGCAGTCCGATGACGTCACCGCCGGGGAAGCAGGTAATCAGCTGTGCTGCGTCGGGATGTCAGAGCTGGATCGTCGTGGACCTCGTTACTATGGACTGCGTCGGACAGGTGGTATACTGTTGGTTTTTTTTTTTTCTTTTTTTACAGATCGATGGCGTCGCAGGAATGAGAGAGTAATAAAATAAATGAAAACTGTGTTGTCTCTTTTATTTCATTAAAATACTTTTTTCTGGCTGTGTCTTTTTTTTAAACATTTAAAAACTTTGGGATTAATAATGGATCGGTGTCTTATTGACGCCTCTCCATTATTAACCGGGCTTATTGTCACCGTGCAATCAACGGTGACATTAACCCCTTATTACCCCGCTTGCCACCGCTACAGGGCAAGTGGGAAGAGCCGGGTAAAGTGCCACAATTGGCACATCTTTTGATGCGCCAAATGTGGGGCTGCTGTAGCCTGGTATTATCAGGCTGTTGAGGGACAAAATCCATGGGCCTTGACAGTCTTTTAATACCAGGCCGCAGCAGTCTGCATTTTACTTGGCTGGTTAACAAAAATAGGGGGATCCCCACGCCATTTTTTTTTCGAGGGGATCCCCTATTTTTGTTAACCAGCCAAAGCTAAGCAGACTGCTGTGGCCTGGTATTATCAGGCTTGCAAGGTCCATGGATATTGGATCCTTACCAGCCTGAAAATCCAGGCCTCAGCAGTCTGCTTCATCTGGCTGTTTAACAAAAATAGGGGGGACCCCAAGCCAATTTTTTTTCGAGGGGATCCCCTATTTTTGTTAACCAGCCAAGATATGCAGACTGCTGTGGCCTGGTATTATCAGGCTGGCAAGGTTCATGGATCTTGGCTCCTTAACAGCCTGAAAATCCAGGCCTCAGCAGTCTGCTTCATCTGGCTGGTTAACAAAAATAGGGGGGACCCCACGCCAATTTTTTTCGAGGGGATCCCCTATTTTTGTTAACCAGCCAAGATAAGCAGACTGCTGTGGCCTGGTATTATCAGGCTGGCAAGCAGGGTCGGACTGAGCCATCGGGACACCGGAGAAACCTCCGGTGGGCCCCAGCTCCTGCGTGGTGGGCCCTGATTTGAAAGGATAGGTCGCGGGGCAGAGGGGGCGGTGGCCCCGGGCCCCGCGCTCTGAGGGGGCCCATCCGGAGCTACGCTCATTACATTCTGCGGCAGAGCAGGGAGAATCGCTCTCCCTGCTCTGCTGCCCGGCCGCTATGGGGCCTGAACAGGCGGTGGGGGGGCCCGGTGCCATCAGTGGGCCCCCCACCCGTCATCGGAGGGTCAGCTGTATCGGCATCCAGCCGATACAGCTGACCGCATAGAGAGAGAAGGAGCGAGCGCTCCTTCTCTCCCATAATCCCCCTCTCAGCGTCTGACAGCGGGCGCGATGACGTCACCTGCCAGCGCCCGCTGTCAGACGCTGAGAGGGAGAACAGTGAGCAGCACAGGAGCCGGGAGGTGAGTATTGTTTTTTTTTAATGGGGGTGCATTATACTACAGAGGCTGTATATGGGGGGTGCATTATACTACAGAGGCTGTATATGGGGCTGCATTATACTACAGAGGCTGTATATGGGGGCTGCATTATACTACAGAGGCTCCATATGGGGGTGCATTATATTACAGAGACTCCCTATGGGGATGCATTATACTACAGAGGCTGCCTATGGGGGTGCATTATAATATAGCGGCTGCCTATGGTGGTGCATTATATTATAGACTCTGCCTATGGGGGTTTATTATAATATAGAGGCTGCCTATGGGGGTGCATTATACTATATTGAGGACTATCTGGTGTATTATGCTGTATGGATGCTATCTAGGGGCCATCATACAGTGTTGGACCCATTAAATAGTTTGGGGACATTAAGGGGTCAGTATATATCCAGTGAGGGGCATTATTCTGTGTATAGGGGAGATGTACAGGGGGAGACTTGGGACATTATTAAATGTAAAGTGGACACTTATTGTTATAGGGGAACTCGGGTTACTGTGACTGTCAAAGGGGCACACAGGGCATTATTGCATTATTACAGTCTAGGGGACAAAATGTGGGCACTGTTTTCTAGGGCACTTGCACCCGGCATTACTATATTCTAGAAGGGTGCTTTAGAATTTAGAGGTCACACAGAACCACACAGCAGGTGCAGTAATAGGGACACATACGGCAGCAGCGGCTCAGTATTGGGGTATCAGGTGCAGTAATAGGGACACATACGGCAGCAGCGGCTCAGTATTGGGGTATCAGGTGCAGAAATAGGGACACATATGGCAGCAGCGGCTCAGTATTGGGGTATCAGCAGGATAAGGAGTTTGTGCAGGTTGAGAATAGTCCAATTGGTGACCGTGACAGTGCTAAAAATATGAGAAGTGAAATGTGTCTTTGTTGTAATCTCTGCAGTCGAGTCCTGGCTGGAGAAGTCGTCATGACGGTCTGGGCCAGATGGAAAAGACATGAAAAGTGAACAATTCCATTAGAAAGAACATCAGCGGTAAGTCATTATCTATACCTGTGCTGTAATCTATTATATGTTCTGTAGGACTGGTATTATTTACCACAGACCATATGGCGGTGATATCAATATTGGTCTTTTTATATATAGATTATTTTTGGCAACAGCGCGGTCATTTGCTGAGGTTCTCTGGTTAGGGGCCCACTCAGAAGTTTCGCCCCCACTAAACCAAAACCCTAGCTACACCTCTGGCTCTCTCTCTAGTCTTTCTTTCTCTTTCTAGTCTTTCTCGCTCTCTGTTCTTTCTTTCTCTCTCTGTTCTCTCTTTCTCTGTTCTTTCTTTCTCGCTCTCTGTTCTTTTTTCTCTCTGTTCTTTCTTTCTCTCTCTTTTTCTTTCTTTCCTCTCTTTCTTTCTCTGTTTGTTCTTTCTCTCTCTCTCCTTTCTTTCTCTCTCGCTGCTCTTTCTTTTCCTCAGTACCAACCACTGTGCCCATAATGCCAGCCACTGTGCCCTCATTACCAGTCAGTGTGATCAGCAGTGCTAAATGGGTACGGTTGGGGCGAGGATATGGGTGTGATTAGTTGTGAAATGGGTGTGGTCGGGGCGTGGCCTAAAATCTGCGGTGCCCTAGCTGCATCAGGGGTCACTACACCACAATATACATGTCATTGTGACACATACATATATAAAATTATATATATATATATATATATATATATTTATAGTTCATACACTTCTACATAGTATAATAGCTGCTAATTCAATTGCCGGCTTTTGTGAAATCACAGAAGCCGACATGAAATGATACATTGTTTAGACACAGTTAACCATGTCATTTCATGTATTTTGATATATGGTTTTAACTTACAATTTCATAAGTGTATGTGTGCAAAATTTCAGACATGTAGGGGTTTATTAAAGGTGTAAATTCGTTGAAAAAAAAATGCGTGGGCTTCCGGTGTATTTTCTCCACCAGACAGACAAAGCAAGCGAGTGGGGCAGATAATAATAGCCTAGGGAGGGTACATTTTTTTTGTGCCCCCCCTGGCTACTAACATCTGCCCCCAGACACCCCAGAAAGGGCAAATCTCTAATTAGATTCGCCCTTTCTGGCACTTTGCCCGTCTTTTCCCATTGCCCTGTAGCGGTGGCGAATGGGTTAATAAGGGGTTAAAGCCACCTTGCAATTGAAAGGTCACTTTAAGCCAGGTTAATAATTGAGAGCTGTCAATTAGACAACTATCAATTATTAATCTTATTGAAGGAAATAAAAAAATCACACACACTTTAAGAATCAATAATTTTAATGAAATAAAAACACATTTTTTGACCATCTTTTATTAAACTCTTAATCCCTGCGACGCCCTTGATCTTCTATAATAAAGAAAAAATAATAAAACAACATTATTCTTACCTATCTGGCGATCTGTCACGTCCCATGATGTAATCCTTCACAAAGGGTTAACTAGCAATCAGCTAAGCAGCGCAAGTAATCCTGCCTGCTCAGCTGAAATCTCCTGAATGAATGAGCTTATCTCCTGCCGACAGGAGAGGATGTGATTAATGAATGAAGCTTAATTGATTGTGTCCCACTTTCACTTTAGGTCAGGTCACTGAAGTGAAAGTGGCAATAAATCAATTAAGCTCCACTCATTAATCACTTCCTCTCCTTTCCCTGGGAGTGGAAGTTTTTCATTCGGGGTGTTACAGCTAGCAGACAGCATTAGCTCTCTGCTAACTGTAACCTGTTAACCTTTTCTGATGGATTACAGCGTGGGACCTGACTGTGCATCGGATTGGTAAGAATAATTTTGCTTTTTTATTTTATTTTTATTACAGGAAATGGTTTTAGCAGGAAAATAAAATATGGTCTAAAAATGTGTGATTATTTAATTAAACTTCTTTTTTATTAAACTGTGTGTGTGTGATTTTTCTATCCTTTCTGCCCTTTCTGGGGTGTCTGGGGGCAGATGTTAGTAGCCAGGGGGGGCACAAAAAAAATGTACCCTCCCTAGGCTATTATTATCTGCCCCCACTCGCTTGCTTTGTCTGTCTGGTGGAGAAAATACAGCGGGAGCCCACGCATTTTTTTTCAACGAATTTACACCTTTAATTAACCCCTACATGTCTGAAATTTTGCACACATACACTTATGTAATTGTAAGTTAAAACCATATATCAAAATACATGAAATGACATGGTTAACTGTGTGGAAACAATGTATCATTTCATGTCGGCTTCTGTGATTTCACAAAAGCTGGCAATTGAATTAGCGGCTTTTATACTATGTAGAAGTGTATGAACTATAAATATATATATATATATATATATATATATGTATGTGTCACAATGACATGTATATTGTGGTGTAGTGACCCCTGATGCAGCTAGGGGGCACTGTGTATGCTCCTCCAGATATGCATGGAAGCATGGTTTGTGTGTGTCTGAAGGACCTGTGATGAGGTCATGATCAGGTGACCTAACCATGTGATCCTGACCTCATCTGTGGGCGGGGTTACGCCTATGTAATGGAGTTTGCTTGGCACCTGTAGAGAGTGTGTGGGAGTCTGCCAGTGTGGACAGGCTTCCATGTGTCCAAGGCAGGACATTACAGAGAGGTCTCTGTGAATGAAGAGTGAGGCTCCAGGCAGGAGTTGAAGCATTGAAGAGCTGTATTATATGTTACCATATGGTTTATGATGTAATAAACCTAAGGACTTTTTGCATAAGATCGAGTCTCCTGATTTACCTCTGAAGCAGCCGAGTGAGTGAAACCTTACAATTGGTGGATGGAATGCTGGCAGCGGCCCAAGGAGCACATGTTCCAGGACTGGGAATGAGGAATCAGAGGAGGAATGGACGGTCTGTGAAAACCGTGAGTGTGACCAGTGGTCACGAATAAACTGCATTGATGTTTATATGTGGTGCCTCTGAAGATAAGAGGTATCTGAAGAAACTGTTAAGCAGTGGTGACAGACAGGAGTCTGTGTTATGTTGACCGGGGTCATTGAAAATGGAGAAAAAGCATGCTGATAGGATACCTCTGAGGAGGAGGTCTCCAGGAACCTGTGTGGCTGACGCCAACAGGTGACGGTCTTGACAACCGTGTTATGCTGGTCGGGATCAGTGAGAAGAATTAGTAAAAGACTGTTTTTTTTTTCCTTTGTTGAATGCCTCTAAGAGGAGGTGTCCGGAAACCTGCGTGGCCAACAGGTAACAGACAGGAGTCTGTGGTGTACTGACGGGTCAGTGAGAGATTGTTTTGTCCTTGTGGGATGCCTCTATGAAGAGGAGGTATCCGGAAACCTGAGTGATCAACAGGTAATAGACAGGAGTCTGTGTTGTACTGACAGGTCAGTGAGAAACTGTTTTTGCCTCTATGTGAGAGGAGGTGTCCGGAAAATCTCTCTGGCCGAGAGTGTAACAGACAGGAGTCTGTGTTGTGCTGACGGGTCAGTGAGAAATTGTTTTTTGGTGTTTTTTTTTCTGGGACACGTGTGAGGTGTTTGCTGTGGCTCAGAGGAGTCATGAAGGTGACAAGCGGCTGGCTGTGACTCGTGGGGTCACGAAGGTGACAAGCGGAAAGACAGCGCAGCGTGCAGAGACTTGTGGTAGCAGGAGCTACAGTGACTGTTGCAGCAAGAAGTTCTGCAGCAGCCGGAGCTGCAGTAACAGCCACAGCAGCTTAGGAGTAGCATCTGGAGGTGCTGGTTGTTGGTGGCTGCAACGGAAGCGGTGGCAGTACCAGCAGGAGCTGGTGTGGTAAAAAGGACAGTGTGAACCGAGGCACACAAACTCTTAAAGGGCCAGTACACGCCCTAAGTTAAAGACACTGTCTAAGGGTACTGTGTGGACTGGGGCCTGTAAGAGCCGTGGTGTGTTCCCCAGTGATGGGTGGTGTCCCTAAAAGTGGAGGAGTCACAAAAGGGGGGCGGAAACCCAAAACAGGGATGGTTACCCAAAAGGAGGTGGAGTCCCAAAAGGGGGCGGTAACCCAAATTGGGATTGTGGCCCGAAAGGGGGCGGAGTCCCAAAAGAGGGTGGCAACCCAAAAGGGGATGGTGGCCCAAAAGTGGGTGGAGATTCCAAAAGGGTGTTATGCTGGTATACCACCGAACTTAGTGTACCCCTATGAGAGGAAGCGGGACTTCACATTATTTGAAAAGGCATGGGAAGTTGATAAAGTGTGTTGTTGTTCAGAGGAGGGAGCCCCATCACAGCAGGTGGCTGTAGTGGTTCCTTGTCGTGTGATGTGTGAAAAGAAGGTAACACCTAATAGCGATAGTCCAGAGTTCCAGGTGACCGGGAGAAAGTGTGGGTCAGACCAACTCGGGGACTTGGACGTGACAAGACGTGTGACCGTGAGAAACGGTAGAGCTCCAGGAAAGGGGGCAGAGACCTGTCTAAGGGGGAACGTGCTGTTCCAGGATGACAGGGGGAGTGGGAGTGACTCCTATGCAGACTGTGACTCGACCGCAAGGGAAAGTGAGTGCAGTAAGCTGGAGCTCTCTGAAGTTACCAAGAGTCGTGAGACAGTGGAAACTGCGGATGCAGGAACGGGCGGAACTCTGGAGAGGCAGAGTGTGTGTAGGCAAGAGTGCCCAGCCAAAAATGTAATTAAAGAGGTGATGGTGCGACATGTGCTGGCTAAAAGAGAGCAGGGCCATGAGAGAGAGCTGTTTAAAGAAATAGTGAAAGAGATAGTCGAGCGAGAAAGGGTCCTGAGACGAATGATTGAGCACAGAGTGGAGGAGCTGGAGAGGGAAGTCTCTAGGCTCAGAGATCATCTGTCAGCGTGTAAGAGTATGAACAAGGCTCTATGGAGAGAGACGGAGGTGCTCAGAGAGGCCCAAGAGAAACATCAGCAGGAGTGTCGCTGCTTGGCAGAAGAGCGAGATGGAGTTCTCCGAGAGCTCAAGATGAAGGAGGAGACTGGTGCCCAGCTCCAGAAATCTATGGGAGAAGAAATCCAGCAAGGGAAGTGCCATGCAGATGGGCACACAAGGGAGAGCGATGTCTTGGAAAATTATACTAATGCTCAGGACGAGGAGGTCCAACAGTCTGTCCAAAAAGGTGACGGGTCGGGTTTCAAGTGTGTAATAGAGATACCCGAAGACCTGCGAGAAGTGTGTGCCAGTGAGGAGGTGCATGAGGCCTTTAGAAAGGCGGTAGAAGCATGTAGTGTGAACTGGGTGCCAGAGATGAAACAGTTAGTCATACTGTCGACTAAGGAAGTTACGCTGAAGCGAGTGGCTGTCCTGAGAGACATGCATCAACAATGCCTCCGAACGAAACAGATGATCATGTGGAGGAATAAAGAAGCCGCTCGACGGCTGGAGCAAGCAAGAAAGGCTCAAAGTCGGTTTGGATTGGTGGAAGACATCATTCAAGTGCCCAGAGGTCTGGTGAAGAAAGTCATCGGAAGACTTGGGAAAGTGATGCAGGAGATGGTGAATAAGTCCGGTGTGACGAGAGTCAGGATTCCGGCTGATGACGAAGTCCAGGTCAGGGGTGAAGATGGGATGGTTCCATTCCTCGTTGTCGGGTCCAGGGAGAGCCTTGGGAATATCCAGATGCTCCTGGAGTATCGTGTGTCATACTTGAGAGAAGTAGAGCAGCTACGACTGGAGAGGGAGCAGGTCAACAGAGAGCTGCAGGAAATGGAAAGAAGATTGCCGCCACCTTCAATCCGTAGTGTTGAGAGGCGAAGAGCGCCTGATGGAAGAGGTAGAAATAGTGATGCCTCAGTTAGCTCAGTGATGAGTGACCTAAGCAGGAGAACCTGTGGTGGACGAGCTGAAAAGGACTCAGACCAGACAGGACGTATGGGTGCAGGGGAATTGCGACGCCGTACTGACCGCTGGGGAGGCGGGTGGTCTGACAGAGGGCCCGACTTAGCCAAACGGTTTGACTGGCAGAGACGACCGAGAAGGATCTCTGGTCGGGTAAAAAGTGTTCAACCCCACAAGTTTGAACAGAGGGGGGAGGTATGTGGTGTAGTGACCCCTGATGCAGCTAGGGGGCACTGTGTATGCTCCTCCAGATATGCATGGAAGCATGGTTTGTGTGTGTCTGAAGGACCTGTGATGAGGTCATGATCAGGTGACCTAACCATGTGATCCTGACCTCATCTGTGGGCGGGGTTACGCCTATGTAATGGAGTTTGCTTGGCACCTGTAGAGAGTGTGTGGGAGTCTGCCAGTGTGGACAGGCTTCCATGTGTCCAAGGCAGGACATTACAGAGAGGTCTCTGTGAATGAAGAGTGAGGCTCCAGGCAGGAGCTGAAGCATTGAAGAGCTGTATTATATGTTACCATATGGTTTATGATGTAATAAACCTAAGGACTTTTTGCATAAGATGAGTCTCCTGATTTACCTCTGAAGCAGCCGAGTGAGTGAAACCTTACAATATATATATATATGCATTCTATGTGTATGTATCTAGTGTTTTGTGAGCTGTCAGTGTGATTTTACAGTAGCCGGGGATGAATTGCCGGCTTTTCAAAGGAGACTGGTGCGTATAAATCGGACAACACTTGCATGGTGCGAGTGCTGTGCGTTTTTTAATCGCACCCATTGACTTGCATTGGCGATTATCATCCCAAAATCGCATCAAATCGCAGCATGCTGCGATTTTTTTCTCACACCAATTTCTGATGAGAAAAAAATCGCAAATGAGAACTCACCTATTGAATAACATTGGTCAGATTTGAATCCGATTTTTTTTCGTCTGATTATCATCCGTTTTCGCACCAGTGAGTATGAGCCCTTTCTGAAGGATTACACCATGGGACCTGACTGTGCATGGGATAGGTAAGAATAATTTTGCTTTTTTATTTTATTTTTATTACAGGAAATGGTTTTTTGCAGTAAAATAAAAGATGGTCAAAAACATGTGTCTTTATTTCATTAAAATGATTTTTAATTAAAGTGTGTGTGTTTTATTTTTATTTCATGCAATAGGATTAATAATTGATAGTTGTCTAATTGACAGCTCTCAATTATTAACCTGGCTTAAAGTGACCTTTCAATAGCAAGGTGGCTTTAACCCCTTATTAACCCATTCACCACCGCTACAGGGCAATGGGAATAGACGGGCAAAGTGCCAGAAAGGGCGAATCTAATTAGAGATTTGCCCTTTCTGGAGTGTCTGGGGGCAGATGTTAGTAGCCAGGGGGGCACAAAAAAATGTACCCTGTTGTGAATGGGCTTGAGATAAGTTCTGAGCAGAGGCTCCCTCTGGTGGTTACAAGCGGTACTGGTCTGTTCAGTGAAGATTGTGAGGACTGGGAATCAGGTGTTACTGACTGGTCTTATATAAGGGAGTCACCTTCCCATCAGGGTTGCCGGTGATCAATTGTTCTGGTCTGAATCCTTGATTCCAGTTTCCCTTGTAGCCTGCTGTGTCGTGTCTGCATCTCCTTCTAACAGATAAGACATTTTCTTCTTTTTGTTTCTGTGCTTGATTTTTGCATTTTGTCCTGCACTTCTGTGGGGGCCTTCTGGGTCCCCTCAGGGGGCTTTTGCCCTCTCAGTTTAGTTCAGCCACTGATGTTTGTACTTTTGCTTTTTCCAGTTTTTTCAGTGGCTGCTGTTTTGATTTTGTTGCACCAGAGAGCTAATTTAGGTGGTAGAGGTCGTGTGATCTCAGGTGTTTTTGAAATTAGTAGAGTTGGTGCTTTCAGGGTTTTTTTTGGGATTGCAGTAAGTACCCTTCCTATCCTTTTCTATTTAGTTAGTTTGGGCCCCAACGTTTGCTCATACTATTTTCTGTCTGTGTCAGTATTTCGTCTTGTCTAACCGCCATTACATGTTTGGGGGCTTGCTATTATCTTTGGGGTTCTGCTCCGGGGCAGATAGCTTTCCTATTTCTATCTTTAGGTGTAGTTAGTTTCTCAGGCTGTGACGAGGCGTCTAGGACCAACGTAGGAACGCTCCACGGCTGCCTCTAGTTGTGGTGGTTAGTCAGGGTACTGCAATCTCATAGATTCCAACTGCTCTGGTGTATTGCCTTTTTGCCTGCACTCCTCAGCTACCGAATCATAACAGTATCACCGGCCTAAAAAATTGAAAATTGTATGGTACTCACAGAAGGGAAAAAATATTGTGAAAGAAAAGAAAAAAAAAAAAAAAGGTTGTCAGAGTTGTCAGAGATATTTTTCTGTTTGTTGCATTTTTTTTTTCCCTCTGTATCTCTGGGTGCTGGGGAGGATTTTTTTTTCTCTCAATGGAGTTTGCACAGTTGTCTGGCCGTGTGGATCAGCTTGCCACTGAGGTTCAGAGTATTGCTATCTATCTTGCTAGGTTGCCTGTTGTGGAACCTAGGATTCCCATGCCAGATTTGTTTTTAGGGGATCGAGCTAAGTTTCAGAATTTCAAAAATAATTGTAAATTGTTTTTTGCCTTAAAATCTAAGTCCTCAGGAAACGCAGCGCAGCAGGTTCAAATTGTCATCTCTCTCCTGCGCGGCGATCCTCAGGATTGGGCTTTTTCCCTGACACCTGGGGATCCTGTTTTGAGTGATGTTGATGCATTTTTTCAGGCTTTGGGGTTATTGTACGATGAGCCTAATGTCACTGATCAAGCTGAAAAAGCCTTGTTGGCATTAAATCAGGGGCTTGATGATGCTGAGTTATACTGTCAGAGATTCCGTAGGTGGGCAGTCCTGACCAAGTGGAATGACGACGCTTTGGCGGCCCTTTTTCGGAAGGGGCTGTCAGATAATGTAAAGGATGTTATGGTGGGATTCCCTGTCCCCTCTGGTCTCAATGATTCTATGTCATTAGCGATTCAAATTGACAGACGTTTGCGTGAGCGGAGAAGTATGCGTGGAATAGTGTTGCCTTGTGAACCTGCTTCTGAATCCATGCAGTGTGATAGAGTGGTGTCTGGGGCACAGCGTCATGAGTTTCGAAAGCGCAATGGGTTATGTTTCTACTCTGGTGATGCCTCTCATGCTATTTCAGTCTGCCCTAAGCGGGGAGGACATTTTGCACGCTCAGTTGTCTTGGGTAGTGTTCAGACTAAGTTTTTACTAACTGTCACTCTGATATGCTCTCTGTCCTCATTTTCTGCTCAGGCTTTCGTTGATTCTGGAGCAGCTATTAACCTGATGGATTATGATTTTGCTAAACGTTGTGGGTTTCCCTTGATACCCCTACAGAAGTCTATTCCCTTCTGGGGATCGATTCTACCCCTTTGGCTGAGAATAAACCTCAGTTCTCTACTCAGGTTATAATGAGGGTTGAACCTGATCATCAAGAGTGCTGCAAATTTTTGGTTCTGTATAATCTGCATGATATTATCGTACTGGGTTTCCCTTGGTTACAGTCTCATAATCCTGTTTTGGATTGGAAATCTGTGTCTGTAACCAGTTGGGGCTGCCAATGTGTTAATACCAACACTCCTGTTTTTTCTGCCTCCCCCCAGGCTCAGGATGTTCCTAACTTTTTGATTGATTTTTCTGATGTGTTTAGCGAAAGTAAATCTGCATCCTTGCCTCCCCATAGGAGCTATGACTGCGCTATTGAATTAGTGCCTGGTAGTAAATTCCCTAAAGGTCGCCTTTTTAACTTGTCTGTACCTGAACATGACGCTATGCGGTCTTATATCAAGGAGTCATTGTAGAAAGGTCATATAAGACCATCCTCTTCACCCTTAGGTGCCGGTTTTTTCTTTGTGGCCAAAAAGGATGGTTCATTAAGGCCGTGTATTGATTATCGTCTTTTGAACAATATTACTGTGAAATATCAATACCCGTTACCCTTGATTTCTGACCTGTTTTCCAGGGTGAAAAACGCTACTTGGTTTACCAAGCTTGACCTCAGGGGGGCATATAACCTTATTCGCATTAAGCACGGGGATGAATGGAAGACGGCATTCAATACCCCTGAGGGGCATTTTGAGTACCTTGTGATGCCCTTTGGGCTCACTAATGCTCCTTCTGTCTTCCAGTCCTTCATGAATGACATTTTCAGGGATTTTGTGGATAAATTTCTGATTGTTTATTTGGATGATATCTTGATTTTTTCCAATGACTGGGACTCTCATGTGAAACATGTTCGAACTGTATTCCAGATTTTGAGAGAGAATGCTCTGTATGTGAAGGGATCAAAGTGTCTTTTTGGCGTACAGAGGATCTCATTTCTGGGATTCATTTTGTCCCCATCTGTTATTGAAATGGACCCGGTCAAGGTTCAGGCCATCTGTGATTGGGTCCAACCTACTTCATTAAAGGCTCTTCAAAGATTTTTGGGTTTTGCCAATTTTTATCGTAAATTTATTGGTAATTTCTCGGTTATTGTTAAACCATTAACTGATTTGACCAAAAAGGGTTCTGATGTGGTGAATTGGCCTCCTGAGGCAGTCTCTGCATTTCAGGAACTTAAGCAGAGATTCACTTCTGCTCCTGTTCTACGGCAGCCTGATGTTTCTCTGCCATTTCAGGTGGAGGTTGATGCCTCTGAAATTGGGGCAGGTGCCGTTTTGTCCCAAAAAGATCCAGAGACCTCTAAAAGTAACCCTTGTGCCTTTTTCTCTCGAAAATTTTCTCCTACTGAACGTAATTATGACGTGGGTAATCGGGAGTTATTGGCCATGAAGTGGGCTTTTGAAGAGTGGAGACATTGGCTGGAGGGAGCCAAACATCGGGTGGTGGTCCTTACGGACCATAAGAATCTGGTTTATCTGGAATCTGCCAAGCGACTCAATCCTAGACAGGCCAGGTGGGCCTTGTTTTTCACACGTTTTAATTTTGTGGTTTCCTTTCTTCCTGGCACTAAGAATGTTAAGTCGGATGCTCTCTCGAGGAGTTTCCTTGCGGACTCTCCTGAGTTATCTGATCCTTCTGTTATTTTGAAAGAGGGTGTAGTTCTTTCCGCCATCTCACCCAATTTGAGACTTGCTCTGGAGGGGTGTCAGGAGGATAGGCCCGAGCGCTGCCCTGTTGGAAAATTGTTTGTCCCGGACCAGTGGAAAAAGAGTGTGATGTCTGAGATTCATTGTTCCGCGTTGGCTGGGCATCCCGTAATTTTTGGTACCAGAGACTTGGTTAGTCGGTCCTTTTGGTGGCCTACTTTGTCTCGTGATGTCAGGGAATTTGTGCAGTCCTGCAGGACTTGCTCTCGCTCCAAGCCTTGCTCTCGCTCTGGTGGTTTGTTGATGCCATTGCCTGTGCCCAAGAGACCATGGACCCATATCTCTATGGATTTCATTTCCAACCTTCCTGTTTCTCAGAGAATGACCGCCATCTGGGTGATTTGTGATAGGTTTTCCAAGATGATACATCTTGTGCCATTGCCTAAGTTGCCTTCCTCCTCTGAATTGGTGCCTTTGTTCCTTCAGCACGTGGTTCGTTTACACGGCATTCCTGAGAACATTGTGTCTGACAGAGGAGTCCAGTTTGTTTCCAGATTTTGGAGGACCTTTTGTTCTAAACTTGGTGTTCAATTGTCTTTCTCCTCGGCGTTTCATCCTCAGGCCAATGGTCAAACTGAGAGAACAAACCAGACATTGGAGACTTATCTAAGATGCTTTGTGTCTGCTGATCAGAATGACTGGGTTTCTTTTTTGCCTTTGGCTGAGTTTGCTCTTAATAATAGGGCTAGCTCTGCCACTTTGATGTCTCCATTTTTCTGTAATTCTGGGTTTCACCCTCGATTTTCTTCGGGACAGACGGAGGCTTCTGTCTGTCCGGGTGTTGACTCTGTTGTGGAGCGTATGCAAGAGATTTGGGACCAGGTAGTGGAGAGGTTGTCCCTCTCTCAAGAGAGGGCCCAGCGGTTTGCTAACCGGCATAGGACTGATGGTCCTCGGTTTAAAGTAGGGGACTTGGTCTGGTTGTCCTCAAAAAATATTCCTATGAGAGTAGCATCTCTTAAATTTAAGCCTAGGTTCATTGGACCTTATAAGATCATGGAGATTCTTAATCCTGTTTCTTTTCGTTTGCTTCTTCCAGGGACATTTAAGATCCATAACGTGTTCCACAAGTCCTTGTTGAAGAGGTTTGTTGAGCCAGTGGTTCCTGCTGCTGTGCCTCCTGACCCTGTTTTGGTTGAGGGCAATCTGGAGTATGTGGTTGAGAAAATATTAGATTCTCCTTTTTCTAGACGGAAACTCCAGTATTTGGTTAAGTGGAGAGGTTATGGTCAGGAAGATAATTCTTGGGTGTTTGCTTCGGACATCCATGCTAGGAGACTCATCCGTGCGTATCATAGAACTCATCCTGACCGACCTGGTTGCTCAAATGAGGGTTCGGTGACCCCTCCTCAAGGGGGGGGTACTGTTGTGAATGGGCTTGAGATGAGTTCTCAGCAGAGGCTCCCTCTGGTGGTTACAAGCGGTACTGGTCTGTTCAGTGAAGATTGTGAGGACTGGGAATCAGGTGTTACTGACTGGTCTTATATAAGGGAGTCACCTTCCCATCAGGGTTGCCGGTGATCAATTGTTCTGGTCTGAATCCTTGATTCCAGTTTCCCTTGTAGCCTGCTGTGTCGTGTCTGCATCTCCTTCTAACAGATAAGACATTTTCTTCTTTTTGTTTCTGTGCTTGATTTTTGCATTTTGTCCTGCACTTCTGTGGGGGCCTTCTGGGTCCCCTCAGGGGGCTTTTGCCCTCTCAATTTAGTTCAGCCACTGATGTTTGTACTTTTGCTTTTTCCAGTTTTTTCAGTGGCTGCTGTTTTGATTTTGTTGCACCAGAGAGCTAATTTAGGTGGTAGAGGTCGTGTGATCTCAGGTGTTTTTGAAATTAGTAGAGTTGGTGCTTTCAGGGTTTTTTTTGGGATTGCAGTAAGTACCCTTCCTATCCTTTTCTATTTAGTTAGTTTGGGCCCCAACGTTTGCTCATACTATTTTCTGTCTGTGTCAGTATTTCGTCTTGTCTAACCGCCATTACATGTTTGGGGGCTTGCTATTATCTTTGGGGTTCTGCTCCGGGCAGATAGCTTTCCTATTTCTATCTTTAGGTGTAGTTAGTTTCTCAGGCTGTGACAGGGCGTCTAGGACCAACGTAGGAACGCTCCACGGCTGCCTCTAGTTGTGGTGGTTAGTCAGGGTACTGCAATCTCATAGATTCCAACTGCTCTGGTGTATTGCCTTTTTGCCTGCACTCCTCAGCTACCGAATCATAACAGTACCCTCCCTAGGCTATTATTATCTGCCCCCACTCGCTTGCTTTGTCTGTCTGGTGGAGAAAATACAGCGGGAGCCCACGCATTTTTTTTCAACGATTTTAAACCTCATATATATATATATATATATATATATATATATATATACATGTCATTGAATTTGTGACACATATATATATATATATATATATATATATTTATATTTATAGTTCATACACTTCTACATAGTATAATATCCGCTAATTCAATTGCGGCTTTTGTGAAAATGCAGAACCCGACATGAAATGACACATGGTTTACATAGAGTTAACCATGTCATTTTCAAGTTGTTTGATCTATTGTTTTCACTAACAATTACATGGTGTATGTGTGCAAAATTTCACACCTGTAGGGTGTGCATAGGCAGACAGGATGGATTTTTTCAGCTCGAAGCAGGGTGTCACCTCATGCATGTTTTGCAATATATTTTTTTTTTTTTTATTTTAGGATATTTGTTTCTTGTTTTTGTTTTTTCTGTATAATGGTCATGTGTTTAATATGCATTTACTTTTGCATACACATCAACTTACTTTTTCAGTTCAGATTAGTTTTCATTTAGTTCTTAGTGCATCTTGTGCATCTTGTGCATTAAGGGTGTGACCGCCCGCTTCTGAGCTGAAAAATCCATCCTGTCTGGCCTATGCTTTTACTGGTGGGTTCAGTCTCTCTGTCCTTGTTCACATTTGTCACTTGACAGGTGGAAAGGTTTTTAATACAAGAGTTAGGACTGTCCCACAAAGGGTTGCCTTGACGTGGCGGGATGGCTTGTACATTCTTTTGATCAAAATTATGTTTACCAAATACCCTTATTATTATTATTACAACCTCATGCATGTTTTGCAATATATTTTTTATTTTATTTTAGGATATTTGTTTCTTGTTTTTTGTTTTTTCTGTATAATGGTCATGTGTTTAATATGCATTTACATTTTGCATACACATCAACTTACTTTTTCAGTTCAGACTTAGTTTTTCATTTAGTTCTTAGTGCATCTTGTGCATCTTGTGCATATAAGGGTGTGACCGCCCTGCTTCTGAGCTGAAAAATCCATCCTGTCTGGCCTATGCTTTTACTGGTGGGTTCAGTCTCTCTGTCCTTGTTCACATTTGTCACTTGACAGGTGGAAAGGTTTTTAATACAAGAGTTAGGACTGTCCCACAAAGGGTTGCCTTGACGTGGCGGGATGGCTTGTACATTCTTTTGATCAAAATTATGTTTACCAAATACCCTTATTATTATTATTACAACCTCATGCATGTTTTGCAATATATTTTTTATTTTATTTTATTAGGATATTTGTTTCTTGTTTTTTTTTTTTCTGTATAATGGTCATGTGTTTAATATGCATTTACATTTTGCATACACATCAACTTACTTTTTCAGTTCAGACTTAGTTTTTCATTTAGTTCTTAGTGCATCTTGTGCATCTGTGCACTGTGCATATAAGGGTGTGACCGCCCTGCTTCTGAGCTGAAAAATCCATCCTGTCTGGCCTATGCTTTTATTGGTGGGTTCAGTCTCTCTGTCCTTGTTCACATTTGTCACTTGACAGGTGGAAAGGTTTTTAATACAAGAGTTAGGACTGTCCCACAAAGGGTTGCCTTGACGTGGCGGGATGGCTTGTACATTCTTTTGATCAAAATTATGTTTACCAAATACCCTTATTATTATTATTACAACCTCATGCATGTTTTGCAATATATTTTTTTTATTTTATTTTAGGATATTTGTTTCTTGTTTTTTGTTTTTTCTGTATAATGGTCATGTGTTTAATATGCATTTACATTTTGCATACACATCAACTTACTTTTTCAGTTCAGACTTAGTTTTTCATTTAGTTCTTAGTGCATCTTGTGCATCTTGTGCATATAAGGGTGTGACCGCCCTGCTTCTGAGCTGAAAAATCCATCCTGTCTGGCCTATGCTTTTACTGGTGGGTTCAGTCTCTCTGTCCTTGTTCACATTTGTCACTTGACAGGTGGAAAGGTTTTTAATACAAGAGTTAGGACTGTCCCACAAAGAGTTGCCTTGACGTGGCGGGATGGCTTGTACATTCTTTTGATCAAATTATGTTTACCAAATACCCTTATTATTATTATTACAACCTCATGCATGTTTTGCAATATATTTTTTTTTTTATTTTATTTTAGGATATTTGTTTCTTGTTTTTTTTTTTTTCTGTATAATGGTCATGTGTTTAATATGCATTTACATTTTGCATACACATCAACTTACTTTTTCAGTTCAGACTTAGTTTTTCATTTAGTTCTTAGTGCATCTTGTGCATCTTGTGCATATAAGGGTGTGACCGCCCTGCTTCTGAGCTGAAAAATCCATCCTGTCTGGCCTATGCTTTTACTGGTGGGTTCAGTCTCTCTGTCCTTGTTCACATTTGTCACTTGACAGGTGGAAAGGTTTTTAATACAAGAGTTAGGACTGTCCCACAAAGGGTTGCCTTGACGTGGCGGGA
This sequence comes from Oophaga sylvatica, assembly GCA_033576555.1. NCBI lineage: Eukaryota > Metazoa > Chordata > Amphibia > Anura > Dendrobatidae > Oophaga > Oophaga sylvatica. The sequence goes on from JARQOD010000629.1 coordinate 127,070, forward strand.
TGGCTTGTACATTCTTTTGATCAAAATTATGTTTACCAAATACCCTTATTATTTTTATTACAACCTCATGCATGTTTTGCAATATATTTTTTATTTTATTTTATTTTAGGATATTTGTTTCTTGTTTTTTGTTTTTTTCTGTATAATGGTCATGTGTTTAATATGCATTTACATTTTGCATACACATCAAATTACTTTTTCAGTTCAGACTTAGTTTTTAATTTAGTTCTTAGTGCATCTTGTGCATATAAGGGTGTGACCGCCCTGCTTCTGAGCTGAAAAATCCATCCTGTCTGGCCTATGCTTTTACTGGTGGGTCAGTCTCTCTGTCCTTGTTCACATTTGTCACTTGACAGGTGGAAAGGTTTTTAATACAAGAGTTAGGACTGTCCCACAAAGGGTTGCCTTGACGTGGCGGGATGGCTTGTACATTCTTTTGATCAAAATTATGTTTACCAAATACCCTTATTATTATTATTACAACCTCATGCATGTTTTGCAATATATTTTTTATTTTATTTTATTTTAGGATATTTGTTTCTTGTTTTTTGTTTTTTCTGAGTACACGTCAATAGCAATGGATACCCTGCTCGCAGTAGCAAAAAGGATTGAGTCCCGCCGCGACAGAAGGGATGTCCAGTGTTACAACTGTGGCGAGTTTGGTCATTTCCGGAACCGGTGCAGAACACTGACTTCGCCCAGAAGAAGAAGAAACACAGAAAGCAGTGAAGAACCCCGTCCATAGGACAGGAGCACGCCAAGTCCGCAGGGAACCCCACCAGTGGGACCAATATCCTGAGAGTGGATGGCGTAGTCAGATTTTTTCTTGTGGAACTCCGCAACCTCACCTATCTATCAGAATCTTCTGCGTCCTGCATGGGAATTGATGGTCAAGTCAGATATTTCCAGATTATGAAGCCCCTGAGCGTGTGGACTCAGCCAGAACACTCCATCATGTCCCAGTTTGTTGTGTCAAAGACCTGCACCCTCAACCTATTGGGAGTGGACCTACTGCAGAAGCTGAAAGCGACCAGAATGTTCCAGGAAGATGTGACCATGACACTTTCTTCACCCTGACCCAAGAAGAAACAGGAACCTCAAGCAACCACACTGCAGACCTATCACAGGAGGTGCTGGACATAGTACCAGAAAGCCACTCAATCACCCAGAGTCAAAATGTCTCTGACCAACTGAAGGTCTAAGTGAACTCGCCTAAGAAGACGGCCTGAGAACTTTGACATTGGCCAGGATATTCAACTCAAGAAGGACCCTACTCGCTTCATGGAATGGCAACACCTCATCCGGCTCCAACGCCAGAGGTTCATCTTTTGCAAGCACCAGGAGGTGCCCCCTGCAATCAACCAGTTTACCCAGGCCCTAGACCGGCAAAAGAACACTCAGCTCTTCAAACTTGTGCACAAATACTGACCTGAGACCGAGCTGGAGAAAAAGAAACAACTGATGGCCCGTGCTGAGAAAAAAAAGCAGCCGGTTAAGGAGAAGTCCCAACAAGAAGACCCCCTGTGACCAGAGCAGGTGCTAACACAGTGACTGCCTTGGTGGAGAACAAGAAAGCCAGCTGGTCGTCATCTCTCATGATGTGGATCCTAGTAGACGGCTTGTTTTCCCGCTAGCTCTGAGCCAGGAGATGGGAGTCCCCTGCTGCATACTGAAGGACAAGGCCAAACTGGGCTGCCTTGACCATTGGAATCAATAACAGCTTTCCACAGTAAAGAAAAAGACTGTAAACCCCACTGAGTTCAGAATGGTGCAATGCCTGGAGGCCGTGAAAGAGGCTACGGTATTTGAAACCCTAACAGTGCTGAACCCGCATACTCTGCTCTCAGAAGTCCCAGTCACCACAACGGTATTCACGGTGATCAACCTGGCCAATGCCTTCTTCAGTGTTCCCCTCCACCTGGATGACCTGCCTGCCTTCATGCACCAGTGCAATGCATATGGACAGTGTTGCCTCAAGGTGCTCAGAACAAGCCCTTCAAGTTTCACCAAGACAATGTCCTCCATCCTCGTCAACTGGATTGCAGAATATACAGGAGTAACTCTTCTACAACACGTGGATGACCTTCTCTTTTGTGTGGTTGACATCGATATAAGAACGCTAACCAGCTCACCGTTTTGTAGAAGCACGGATCCTCCGCTTGATCAAACGTGAAGATACATGAGAAAATGAAGGAAAAAGGGATCCAGCTTCAATAAAATCTTCATCTTTATTGATTCATAAAAACATGAATAATGGCATGCTCCTGGACAAGCTCAGGACAAGGCTACGCGTTTCGATCACAAGGATCTTTATCACAGCTATATTCAGATATATTCAGACAAAGGCACATATTTAAGACAAAGGAAGACCAATCACGATCAGAAAAAATATCATGTGATTTTTGACAAGTCCTTTAACAATTTGCACATAACGAATAAAGAAACAAAAACAATATTTGCACAAATAAAATCAATGCAAAGAAATAAAATTAATAATGGAACATCAATTCGTTTCTTTTGTTGAGACCAAATGGATGTCTGGTATGTAGATTAAAGATCCAGAAAGCTTCACGTGTGAGGAGTCGCTGACGTGCATCTCCACCTCAGGCAGACAGGTTAACACTTTCAATACCTGTGACTTGGAAGGAAGAAACATTGCGAGCATGCTGAAAAATAAAATGTTTAGCAGCAGCAGAAATATTTCGATTCGAAGAAACATTCTTTATATCCTGCAAATGTTCAGCGATCCTGATTTTTAGTTTCCTAGTAGTGCAGCCTATATAAGATAAATTGCAAGTAGTGCACATAATTTTATATACCACATAGCATGAATTACAATTGATATATTTATTAATGGTATAAATCGCAGTGCTGTCATTATTTTCAAAGGTTTTCGTTACACAAACATATTTGCAAAGTGCACATCTATTGTGGCCACATTTATAAAAACCTTTATGTTCTAACCACGATGTTTTATGAGAAGAGAAATTATTACTGAACATGCTTGGAGAAACTTTGTTACCAATAGATGGCGCTTTCCTTGAAACAACATTAATACCTGATGAAAGAATGTCAGCAAGAGAGGGATCTTCATATAAAATAGGCAGCGATCTCAAAATGATTTTTTTGATGTCCCCAAATTGAGGACTATGTTGAGCACAAAAATATGGTTTCACTGCAAGATCATTTTTTTGTTGTCGCCCTCCACTAATGAGATCCTCTCTGTTTTTATTACTTACAATTGTTCTCTTTTTAATGACCATTTAGGATAATTTCTGTTTTTTAATTTTGTATCCACACAATTAAATTCCGTTTCCAAAGCTGTAGGATCGCTGCAGTTTCTCAAAATTCTGGTATATTCACCCAAAGGAATCGATTTAATAGTATGTTTGGGGTGACTGCTTGCTGCATGCAAGATAGAATTACCAGCACAAGGTTTGCTGAACGTTTTAGTAATAATAACAGAGTCATGTACCCCATATAAATCAAGATCCAAAAAAGAAATTTTGTTATGATGAAATTTATGAGTAAAATGTATGTTGAATGAATTAGAATTGATATAATCAATAAATCCGGATATGGCAGGTACATCACCACTCCAAATGATGAGTAAATCATCAATATATCTACCATACCAAGCAATCGAGTCAATAAATGGATTAGTAGCTGAAAAAATAAAAAAATATTCCCAATATGACATAACAAGATTAGCTAGGGATGGCGCAAATTTCGCACCCATCGCCACGCCAGATTTTTGTAAAAAAAATTTATTGTCAAATGAGAAAAAATTGTGGGTTAATAAAAATTGAATAACTTGTAAAATATAATTAATGAGATCCTGGGAATAATTACTGAATTTCGTTAAGACAAACTGCAGCGCTGTCATGGCAACATTGTAAGGTATACAGGTATATAAAGAAGTCACATCACAACATAACCAAGTATATTCTTTAGACCAGATTTTCTTGGAAAACATTCTCAGCACTTCTTTAGAATCTTTAATATAACCAGGAGTGATTTGTACTAGTGGTTGAAGTAGTGAGTCAACCCATTCACCCAGATGTTCAATTAAAGATCCAATCCCTGAGACAATGGGTCTCATGGGGGGATTTTCATATCCTTGTGAATTTTTGGGAGACCATGCATGATAGGGATAATAGGATGAGACACTGTGAGATAATCAGTTTGTTTTTTGGTTAGAATGCCAAGACTGAAACCCTCATTGATAATTTGGATAATCTCACTTTTAAATTTATCCTTCATGATAGGGTTAAAATGGGCAGCAGCAGAAATCATTCCAATTTAACAAAAGCCCAGAAAACTGCATTAGATGAGATCAAAAGTATGTCAGATATAGTAATTAAAATGTCGGACAAGGGTGGCATGGTAGTTATCCTGAATAAAGAGGATTATCATTCTCAAATTATGTCTCTCTTGTCTGACAGTGATGTATATGATAAATTTAAAAGTGAGATTATCCAAATTATCAATGAGGGTTTCAGCCTTGGCATTCTAACCAAAAAACAAACTGATTATCTCACAGTGTCTCATCCTATTATCCCTATCATGCATGGTCTCCCAAAAATTCACAAGGATATGAAAATCCCCCCCATGAGACCTATTGTCTCAGGGATTGGATCTTTAAATGAACATCTGGGTGAATGGGTTGACTCACTACTTCAACCACTAGTACAAATCACTCCTGGTTATATTAAAGATTCTAAAGAAGTGTTGAGAATGTTTTCCAAGAAAATCTGGTCTAAAGAATATACTTGGTTATGTTGTGATGTGACTTATTTATATACCTGTATACCTTACAATGTTGCCATGACAGCGCTGCAGTTTGTCTTAACGAAATTCAGTAATTATTCCCAGGATCTCATTAATTATATTTTACAAGTTATTCAATTTTTATTAACCCACAATTTTTTCTCATTTGACAATAAAATTTTTTTACAAAAATCTGGCGTGGCGATGGGTGCGAAATTTGCGCCATCCCTAGCTAATCTTGTTATGTCATATTGGGAATATTTTTTATTTTTTCAGCTACTAATCCATTTATTGACTCGATTGCTTGGTATGGTAGATATATTGATGATTTACTCATCATTTGGAGTGGTGATGTACCTGCCATATCCGGATTTATTGATTATATCAATTCTAATTCATTCAACATACATTTTACTCATAAATTTCATCATAACAAAATTTCTTTTTTGGATCTTGATTTATATGGGGTACATGACTCTGTTATTATTACCAAACGTTCAGCAAACCTTGTGCTGGTAATTCTATCTTGCATGCAGCAAGCAGTCACCCCAAACATACTATTAAATCGATTCCTTTGGGTGAATATACCAGAATTTTGAGAAACTGCAGCGATCCTACAGCTTTGGAAACGGAATTTAATTGTGTGGATACAAAATTAAAAAACAGAAATTATCCTAAATGGTCATTAAAAAGAGCACGAACAATTGTAAGTAATAAAAACAGAGAGGATCTCATTAGTGGAGGGCGACAACAAAAAATGATCTTGCAGTGAAACCATATTTTTGTGCTCAATATAGTCCTCAATTTGGGGACATCAAAAAATCATTTTGAGATCGCTGCCTATTTTATATGAAGATCCCTCTCTTGCTGACATTCTTTCATCAGGTATTAATGTTGTTTCAAGGAAAGCGCCATCTATTGGTAACAAAGTTTCTCCAAGCATGTTCAGTAATAATTTCTCTTCTCACAAAACATTGTGGTTAGAACATAAAGGTTTTTATAAATGTGGCCACAATAGATGTGCACTTTGCAAATATGTTTGTGTAACGAAAACCTTTGAAAATAATGACAGCACTGCGATTTATACCATTAATAAATATATCAATTGTAATTCATGCTAGTGGTATATAAAATTATGTGCACTACTTGCAATTTATCTTATATAGGCTGCACTACTAGGAAACTAAAAATCAGGATCGCTGAACATTTGCAGGATATAAAGAATGTTTCTTCGAATCGCAATATTTCTGCTGCTGCTAAACATTTTATTTTTCAGCATGCTCGCAATGTTTCTTCCTTCCAAGTCACAGGTATTGAAAGTGTTAACCTGTCTGCCCGAGGTGGAGATGCACGTCAGCGACTCCTCACACGTGAAGCTTTCTGGATCTTTAATCTACATACCAGACATCCATTTGGTCTCAACAAAAGAAACAAATTGATGTTCCATTATTAATTTTATTTCTTTGCATTGATTTTATTTGTGCAAATATTGTTTTTGTTTCTTTATTCGTTATGTGCAAATTGTTAAAGGACTTGTCAAAAATCACATGATATTTTTTCTGATCGTGATTGGTCTTCCTTTGTCTTAAATATGTGCCTTTGTCTGAATATGTCAGCTGTGATAAAGATCCTTGTGATCGAAACGCGTAGCCTTGTCCTGAGCTTGTCCAGGAGCATGCCATTATTCATGTTTTTATGAATCAATAAAGATGAAGATTTTATTGAAGCTGGATCCCTTTTTCCTTCATTTTCTCATGGTTGACATCGATACCTGCACAGTCCATTCCCTGTTCCTTGAGGAACAGCAATGCAAGGTCTGGAAGAACAAAAGTCCAGCGGTGTCAGAAGCAAGTTACATCCCTGGGACACTGTATTGCCCACCAGACGAAACACCTGTCAAATGACTGGAAGACCACTGTGGAGAAGATGGCTCCCTCAACAACTCCAAAAATGCTGCAGGCCTTCCTTGGTCTAGTGTCGTATTGCAGAACCTGGATCCCTGATGCCTCAGTCCTAATGTAGCCTTTGTGCGCTTGCATCAACGCAACCCCGCTCCTTCTATCGGACGCAGCCTTCAACTTATTCAGGAGACTGGAAGAACTCCACAGTCTCAGCGCCAATACCAGGCCTACCTGACTACGAGAAGTCTTTCAGTCTACCTGATGGAAGAAAGTAGGTCATGCTACTGGAGTCCTGGCACGGATTCACGGGGGAAAACAGAGACTTTTAGGCTGCCTCTCAGCCCGCTTGGATCCAGTTGCAAGAGGAGCACCCTCCTGCCTGATGGCAGTATCTGCAGCACACACCTTCCTGGACAAGACTGCTGACATCACTCTTGGACAGCCACTGGAAACTCTCACTCCACACGACATCTTGGCAATCCTCAATCAAGCTCAACCTACAATAATCTCCCCACCGCCAGGCATCTTTGTGGCGCCTCTATCGCCTTTGTCTCACAATATCACCGTCTCCAGACCTACAGTCCTCATCCTGGCCACTCTACTCCACTCCCAAGGGGGGATACAATATGGACTTTTCAGAACAAAAATTTACAGAATTTATCCTCTACTTGGATGGCTCCAGATTTGCAGATGATGAAGAAGTTTCCACACAGGAAGTGCAGTGACCAGCAATCAAGAAATCCTGTGGTCCAGAAGTCTGTCACCTAGCCTGTCAGCCCAGGAAGCAGAACTGATAGCGCTAACGAAGGCCTTCCAGATGGCAGAAGGCAAGACTGCAAACATCTACACCGACTACAGGTGCTCGCATGGCATAGCACACGACTTTGGGCCCATCTGGGCTGCAAGGGACTTCATCACAGCAAACGGGACAACCGTGAAGCATCATGGAGCCTTCAGGGACCTGCTGGGTGTACTTCCCAAATTTTCCCAAAATGGTGGCAATTTGAAAAATCAAAGTGCATGGAAAACTGAGAACAGAAGAGGCATGAGGCAATAACATGGTGGACATGGCAGCCAGAGAAAACGGGCCCAAAAGGGAAGAAACTGGAGAAGTTGGGAGAGGTCGTAAGCTGGACGGCTACTACATGACGACTAAGACAAGAAACTGACAAAAACGTCCTGGA